>VVHJ01026161.1:0-22840 GCA_015107715.1 Tylochromis polylepis
CTGTAAATCCAATAAACTTCATTTCACTTCTCAAATATCACTGTGTGTGTCTCCTATATGATATATTTAACTGACATTTTTTTTTTATCGTAACAACCAACGATTTATACAGGAAAATAATGACTATTAACAAGGTTGCCCAAACTTTTGCATCCCACTGTAAGAGTGAGGAAGCATTAATGGCAGGAACAGAACAGTGAGAGGTTTGCCTCCTTGGACTTCTGGAGGAGCTCAAAGGAGGGATATCCTCCCTCCCACCTCTCTCTGGCAATAACAAAAACATCTTAAACACACAAAGGGAAGCAGGTGAAACAAAAAAGAGGGCCATGAACTCACGTGAAACATAAAACATAATGAAAGTGGGTCTGAGAATAAAACAGGAAACAAAACTACAAACATAACCCAGAGCGGTAACGGTGATTTTTGTTTGTCCTTTGTGTTTTTTCAGATCCACCACCTCCTCCCTCTGATCTTGAGTGCTTTAGACCATGTGATGAGACAAGCTGCCATTTGGACATAGAGTGCACCTGGGATCCAAAGTCAGACCCTAAGATCCCCAATAATTACACCCTGCACTGGGAGCCAGCAAGTAACGAGTAAATAAAAACCATTTTTTTGACAGCTGTAAACAATAAGAAATGCCCCACTCTGAATTTGTCTTGCATCTTTCCCGGTGTCGTGCCTCGTCTGGTCTTTTCTTTCAGTAACGGGCATGTGACAGTTGGGACCAGTTTAAAGGGTCGCATTCCTCGACAGGACTTCTCTGGTGGAGGAGAACTTCGTGTTTGGGTTGAGGCCATTAACCAGAATGGCTCGACCAACTCTCAGGTGGTCGTCTTTAACACAGAAGATATCAGTGAGTCAGGCCCGTGAATACAAACGCCACCACAAACAGCAGTAATAATAATCAGTTCCTAACACTGCAGCGGAAAAACGCTGATGTTTTGATGTTTATCTTCAAATGATTGATTTTCATTTAAGTAATATTAAAGATGAAACTGTTTTTTTCTTTCTCTTATCTCTCTTACCCTCTAGCCAAGCCACTCCCGCCTAACAACATAACAGGCGAGGAGGAGCCGTTGGAGTTTATGTGGAGCACTTCCTGCATAGAGTCTTCTGGATCCTGTGACATCCGATATTGGACTGAGAAAGACAAAGACTGGCCAAAGGTGTAGTTTGTTTAGGTGTTTTCTTCCCCATTAACCATTGAATAAATTAAATAAAGTCCTTAAAAAAAGCTTATTAGGCAAGTTAAATTGTATAGTTTTGATAGGCTAAAGTGTCTCCAAGTGAAATTATGCTCAAGCTTGTTTTTTTCCTCCTGCGCAGGTCGAGAATGGAATACATGGCAGCTATGGAGTGGAGGACCCAGTCCCTTTTACAGTTTATGAATTCCAAGTTCGTTGTGCTTGTGGCAGAGGATTACTGAGCGAATGGAGTAAGATCCACAGAGTTAGGAGTGCCGAGTCAGGTGAGAGTCCTCATTTGGAATAATATTAATAATAATAATATTAACTTAGATTTATATGGCACCTTTAATGGAACCTAAGAAATGTCAGGAGGATTGTGTCACTTTCCCAAGTTTAGCATTTAAGAACAATTCAAAAAAGGTTCATGTTTTTCTGGGGGTTTTTTTGTTTGTTTAAAAAAATCTCTTTAACAGTCTTTCACATATTACATCAGAATTGGGAAGCCACTTTAATTCCAGCTGATTACCGTAGCTTATCACAGCAACATGTCTTTCTTTTGCAGACAAGGTAAAACATGTTAATTAGGGAGTTTTACCTTAGTTTTCCCAGCCTTTGTGCCAAACTAGCAGCAAACTGTAATTGTTCTCTTAGCTGTTTTAGTGGCATGTCCTTTGTTCGGCTAGAAGGAAAATGTTCTGAGGTTGCCTTATCTTCCTGGCTTTGTCTCCTTCTTGCTATGCCACTCAGACCCTGTTGGAGAGGTGGATATATGGAGGGACTGCGGTATTTCCCCTATAAGCTCTGACTGTTTTCTGACTTGGAAGGTAGGCTGAGAACTAACTTGCTCACTCTGTCTCACTATGTGCCAACTCATCCCTCACTCTACTCGCCTTTTCTCCATTCCCTCCAGAATCTCTCTGTTTCTCAGGCGCGTGGGTTCATTCATGGATATAACCTCACAGTTTTCTACAGCAACGGCTCTGCCTCGCTGTCCACAGCCGAGCCAAGCGGACAGTACGTGCACAATGAGATGAAATGGTGCCTCACCTCCCCTCTGAAGGATGTGCTATCAGTCAGCATATTAGCCTACAGTTCTCAAGGTGCCACAAAGCCATCGTTTCTGAATATATCAACAACAGGTATGAGACTGTGCAGACTTTCATAAAAAGTACGGGAAGCTTTGAAGGCCCTAGCGGCTCCTAATCATCTCCAATTGGGGATACGTTTAACCTTAAGCACTGGTCTCTTGCTAAGGTAAAGAAGAAAAGGCTCTAAAAGTTGACCTCAAGATAAATGAAGAGAACCTCAGTGTGTCCTGGGACCCACCATCTGACGTCTTCGAACTAAAAGAATACGTGGTGCAATATAAACAGGCAGGATGTCCGCCTGGCCAAGGGTTTGACTGGATAAGAGTAAACAAAAGCCAGAACAGAACAGCATTTTTTCAAGGTCTGTAATGTGTCAAACCTCATTAATTTAAAGCGCATATATTGTTATGATAACTGTTGATTGCATTTTTAACTTGAGTGAATTATTGAACATCCCTCTTGTGCGTTGTATGTCTCCACCTACAGGTCAGTTTCAGAAGCACAAAGCATACCAAGTGTCAGTGTTCAAGGTATCAAACAGCAATGAAGTCTGCCATCTCTCATCAGTGATTGGATATTCTCTTCAGAAAGGTGGCTATCACTGCTTTATTCCTTTGCTGGTTTCAGCTCATTGTAGCCTCTTTTCTCTCATCAAAATAACTTTTTCTTTAATCTTATTTAGCTCCATCAGCAGTGCCGTCATTTAAGGTGCTCACTATCACTGAGACTGAGGTGATTCTTCACTGGGAGCCCATTCCCCTCCTGGAGCAGACTGCCTGGATCTTATACTACCAAATAGGGTTGGATACGCAAAAAGGTACATAGCAGCAAACTATGCTACAGTACGGTCATTTCTGGCTGATTTTTGCAAAGCTTACTGTTCATAGTTAGTAAAGAAGCTAATATGCATGCTTAAAATATAACGCGCATTACATATGAAGGGACAAAAAGTGTTCCTGACGTATTATTTCTGCCTTAAGCTCAGGTCTTGTACCAGAGGTCTGGGATTTTGAGGGCTCTGCACAGTATCTTAACTCTTCCCAGGACATTTCCCGAATGTGCTAAGGCCACTCTCAGTTTACACCCCCTAACGCTCCCATTAACCACTGGGTCCACTTTGGACTTCATCTTCCACACCTATTCCTTCAGCCATATCAGTCATCTTGTGCTCCTTTTCTTTTTCTAGCATTACTGTCAGCTGGGATCACCTTATCTATCGTAGCTGCAGTCCCCTGATGCTTGTCAACCACCACAATGTCTGGTTGGTTGGCCAACAGCTGCTGCTGTCTAGAAGTCCTGCAAGACCTTAGCCCTGTTGTGCCACTTTCAGAGGTGTGTCCCATTGGGATACAGGTGGACTAATACTTACATGGCCCAGATGTGCCTGCACTGTATCCCAGCCACTTGGATTGTGCCTCTGAGTGTACATTGTTTTAGGGTGTATCAACAGTGGTGAACGATATGTTCAACTGACATGTACCATACTCAAGAAGGACTTCCCTCCATCCCCTCTTCCCTCACATTGCGCTTAACTGTCTGGGCTAATTCATTTAAGTTTCCTTTAGCGTCACAAATCCTTTTTTACTCTGACATAAAGCTTTTGCAGAACCCAAGGAGTTCATGATTCTGTGCATTTTGTGGCTGAACTGAGTAAGAGGTGACACTCTGCTCTGTCACATGCCTAAGAGAACTACTGAACCCAGTGATTTTTATGGGGGCAGCTGTGGAGTTACATGCTGGGGTGCAGATAGGAATTCTACTAGATTTGCACTGTGCTCGAGTCCAAATAAACCGTGTCCCAGCCCACCTTTTCAAGCAAGCTACAAGCAAGCAAAGGCAACCTGTCGCGTCCTCACTTCTTTTCTGCCATAGTTGCAAGAACTGTCACAAGTCCAACTTTGTTGACACCTGCAGCATGAACGCATGACAGGAATGTGCCGTGGTCCATAGTGTTGGACCTTCAATTTTGTGTTTTTTGGAATATAAACTCTGACATTCTGACGTCTATTATTTAGCATTCTCAGTTTTTGATTATGGTTTAGAATTCTTAGTTTTCTTTGAGTATTTTTCTTTATTTTAGTAATCATAGTAGCCTAATGCCTTTAGTTAGTTCATCATAGATGATGATTTTATAGTAGTATAATTTTACTAGATTGATCTATCTGACATACATACATTAGTAATTTTTAACACCTGATTAGTGATTTCCTGCTCCAATATATTTGATACATAAAGACTCAATGACTTAAATGTGTCTTTGATTACACATGTAACCTCCAAACATTTTCTCTCTTTCAGTGTACAATGTAAGCACGTCCCAAGATCATCAGACTTTCAAGCTCCGTGATCTCAGTCCAGGTCACTATGAGGTGTGGATGAGAGCTATGACTGAAGTTGGACCTGGAGCAAATGTCACCGAAACGTTCAAAATAAACCACCACCAAAATATTGGTATGATATTATGTTTTAAATTGTTGTTGGTTTTTCTTTATTTTTCTTGCTGGATGTAACTAAGTTAGGATGTAATGGATGGTGCAATGTTATAAGATATGAACTATTTATTATTTCTCTGACAATGATCGCTTCTCCCTCTTTTCTCAGGGTTATTGATATCAGTTTTGTCTGGAGTTGTGTTCCTTTGTGTGTGTATTGGTTGTATTTTACTCAGGTGAGATGATCATCTTAAACTTGTCTCTGACATTTTTACTATCCATATTTGAAGCATTGATACAGCACATCAGAATTGTATTACGTACTGTTAATAAATACTTTATCTATTCTGAATAAATGTTGAATAACATGAGAAATAGAGTCAAAAAAATCACTGTATGCCAACAACAAGGACACAAAACATATTAAATTCAAACTCTCTCCAGTTTTGTCTTTATGAACATAGTGACTTATACCTTTTTATGAGGTGATCTGTCAAATTTTGGAGTCTAACATATTTGCTGTTTACTGTTTTGTCTCTGGCAGTGTTTGTCGAGGACCAATCAAAATGTGTCCACTGATATCTTCGTGTGTCTATGAGAAAGTGCCTGATCCCCGCAACAGCCACATCTTTAAACAGATGAAGCATCAGGTTAGACCGAATGAAGAGTAATTGTGAGGTTTCTATAGACTCCTAAAAGTCTTAATAGGGACTGAATTTGTTATAGTAAAATTACAGCCTTAAGTTATGTAAAAAACAACTTTAATAAAAGTTTCAAAAATCCTTTAAAATATATTTTCTGGTATTGTAAGTAATTAACCAAATGGCTCTTTATTAACGTCACAAAGATTTGAATTACAGAAACAACAACAGTCATTCTGTGATGTGAAAAAGAAAGTTGTCATAGGACTGTATGCAGTCCCGTGGAAAACTAAGTAGACATCCTCATTCAGCAGCTTGTGGAACCAGGTTTAGCAACAACTTAAAGTAATCATTTCCTGTATGACTATCAGTATCTCACACTGTTGTGGGGGAATTTTGACCCACGCTTCTTTACAACGTTGCTTCAGTTTGTGGGCAATTTTTTTTACACACAGATCTCTTAAGTTCCCATCAAAGCATTTCAATCAGGTTTAGCCACTGCAACATGCTGAGTCTTTCCTTTTTTAGCCATTTGGTTGCAGATTTGCTGCTCTGCTTAGAATCTTTGCCCTGTTGCATGACCCAGTTTGGAGCATAATTTGGTATACAGAGGAGCTCATGGTGTCCAGGTCTGGCTGCGAAACAATCCCAAGGCTACTAATGACAAGAGAAAAAGCTAAATCAATCAAATCAACAGACCATGACCAGTTAATGTATACAGGTCAATGATATATAAACTTGGCTCAATGATAATCAAGAAATTGTTTGGTTTTTTTTTTGTTGCCACGTCTCAATGGAGAAATATATGTTTTTTTGTGTTCTCTGTCTCTCTGTAGTTTAATGATCCTTTGGGCTGGATCTGCATTCCCGTTTGTGAGCCACAGCCCAAGATCTCTGTGCTGGAAGTTGTAAAAACAAAGTCCCCGAATTTAGACCCTGATGGATTAATAGAACCAGTGAGGGGAGACAAGTTTTCACAAGATGATCAGAGGGAGGATGCTGTCCCAGAGGAGAGTGGAAGGTTGGACCGCAGATATGGAAAAGAGGCCTACAGCAAAATGGTTGATTCCGATGAGGAGACGAATGGCAGCTCATCAGAGGAAGAACAGTTCACGTCTGGTTATGAGCAACACTTCATGCCCTCTCCTTTAGAAGTAAGTTTTACTAAATCCTCACACCTGATCACAGACATTATTCTCAACATTTTTTTGTTTCTTTGTTGTTATTTATTGACTTTATTTGAAAAGGGACCATGAACAAATTTATAACAATAACATAAGTTTAGATGATAAACCTCTGGATAGCCTCGTTCTGCAGGAGTCTGCAGAGCAGCTTGGGTCATTGGAAAGATTTGTCTGCTGAAGTTGATGCTGGTGTTTGAAGGCCTTTATACACCAGATGCGTAAAATCCATGCAAATATTTCCTTTTTAAAAATATTTTTCAGACTTGCCTATTCTTAATGCAACCGCTCACACTAACAGTGTAATTTTACTGGACGAATTTGCGACATTTATATTTTTTAAATAGATCTGATAAATCCGAACACTGCATTTGGCAACAACTGCGCTGTAGCTCAAGAAGCACACCGGTATTGAATATACAAATGGTAAAGTAATACTATTTTACCTCAGACATAGAGCTAAGCGCTGCTCCAAGTCAATCAGCTCACTGAAATTATTTCTCTGCATCCTCGGATGTGGTCCCAACTCTGCCAGCAAGAGCTTAAACTGCCCCGGTGACATCCTGAAATCTTTACAAAAGCGGCCATGATACAGCTTCAAGTCCTGGATTAAACCATGAAATTCTCCCTGTTGCTGCCTTCTCGTGAGAATTGGATGGACCCAGATTCTCAGTTTCTTACTTTTCTAGTTTAGAAACATCCGCCCCAGCTCATCATCGCTTGATGTCGACTTCATTTTTTTCACTGTGTGCTTTTTGAGGACAAATTTCCCTCCAAAACGCATCACTTTTGGTGTTTGTATACATTACACGACAAGTTCAGATCACAAAAATTCAGAATTTCGTGTGCTTGAGTTGTAATGGCCTGTAGTCTCCATCTCTGTCACGATTTCCAGCTTTTGCATTAGTATATGACCATATCATGTTTAGTTTTTGTTTTTTTATTCCACTATGATGTCATAATTCTGCCAGTCTTATATACACTTTGCAACTAAAGGCTCCCTAATTTATTCAAATCCTTTTTTTCTCTCTCTCTCTCTGTAGTTTAATGAGTCCTTGGACTTTATCTGCATTCCCGTCAGTGAGCCACAGCCCAAGAACTCTGAGGGATTAATAGGGCCATTGGCAGGAGATGAGTGCTCAGAGATGGAGAGCCAAGATGATCAGAGGGAGGGTGAAAGAGAGGTGTACAACAAAATGGATAATTCCTATGAGGAGATGGGGGATTGCTGTAGCTCATCAGAGGAAGAACAGTTCAAATTCGGCTATGAGAAACACTTCATGCCCTCTCCTTTGGAAGTACTCTAACATTGGCTGTATCTCCACACCTCATCGGGTTCATTGTTTGTTTGTTTATAAGATTGTTTTAGATGAGAAACTTTTGGATAGCCTTGAGAAGCCTGCAGAGCATCTGGGTCACTGGAAAGATTTGTCTGCTGAAGCTGATGTTATGTCTCTCTCTGTCACAGTTTTCAGCTTTTGCATTAGTTTGTTCCACCATATCATGTTTATTTTTTTTATTTGTTAATTTTTGGCTACTTTTTTATTTCAGTTAAAGTCAACTCGCTCTCCATCCCACATTTTGCCCAGTGTTGAGCCTGTGACAACACCAACAACAGTATTTTTAAGAGTCGAAACATTTGCAGGATGTGCAGTAGTTTGTGGTTTATTTTGAATCTGCATATTAACCCTAATCAAAGTGCACAGAGTGACAAATTATAATGACATCACCTGCTAATACACTTGATCATTATGTGTGGAATTATAAAACTGTATTTTTAAATGCAACTTTAAACAGATTTTTTTTTTCACATAAAGTGTCTTTAGGTAACACTGGATCTAGTTTAATCATATTCATGACCTATATGAAGTCACTGGAAATTGAGTCTGAATTTTTAGTTACTAGTTAGTAACTAGTTAGTTACTCGCACATGAGCTCTGTAAACGCCATCCATCCATCCACTCTATTCCACTTATTCAATCTGGGGTCATGGGGTAAATGACGATCCTTTAATTTGATTTTAAGATGATTTTGATTGTGTTGGAAATATCGACATCCTTCTTACTTGTTTACATTGTTGCACAGTATACTTTATATTTTGATAAATAAAATTTCTGTCAAATACATGTACAGCTATCACATTTGATTTAAATGAATAATATTGATTGTTTAAGCAACACCGTGCTGGAGGAATATGGTGTAACACAAAGTTCAAGTGTAATGATTAGACATGACACTTAACAAAACCCACAAGGCCATAATTGTAACACATGCTTAAGTTGGTTGTTATAGACAGACAGACAGACAGACAGATAGATAGATAGAAACTACAGAGGGGTGCTACACCATGCTAAGTAAGAGCACAACATATGTGATGTTTGTTTTGAGAGTGCTGATTGAGAAGTGTAGAGTAGCTCAAAAGGAGTTGCACTGTTGCTTTGTGGAAATTGAGAAAACATATGAGATGAACTGTGTTACTGCGTGAGGAATAAATGGCAGAGAGGATTGTGAAGGTTGTGCAAGACATGTTTGAGGACAGAGAGACAGTGTTGAGGTGTGCAGTAGGCGTGACAGATAGGTTAAAGGTGGGGGTGGGATTACATTACGAATCAGCTCTGAAACCTTTTGTTTACTATGGTGATTCACAGGCTGACAGATGAGGTTGGATGGAGTCTCTGTGAACTGTTTGGAGACAATATTGTGACCTGTACTGAAAGCAGAGAGCAGGTGAATGAGAGTCTGGAGAGGTGAAGGTACACTCTGGAAAGAAGAAGAATGAAAGTCAGTAGAAACAAGATAGAATACATGTGTATGAATGAGAGGCAGACAGGTGGTGAAGGTGGCTGAGTTTAAATACCTGGAGTCAGTCATCCAAAGCAACGGTCAGTGCACAAGAGAAGTGAAGAAGAGAGAGCAGGCAGAGTGGAGTGGGTGGAGATGAGTGTCAGGGATGAGTTATGACAGAAGGATAGCAGCAAGAATGAAAGAGAAGGTTTACGAGATGGTAGTGACCTGCTATCATGTATGGTTTGGAGATGGTAGCAACAACAAAAAGACAGGAAACAGAACTGAAGATTGACAAGACAGCTCTGGAGACAAAATTAGAGGTGCAAGGCTAAGATTTTTTTGGACATGTAAAGAGGAAGGACAGTGTTGAAGATGGATCTGCCAAAGAGGAAGACCACAGAGAAGATTTGTGAATGTAGTGACGGAGGAAATGCAGAGGGTTGGTGTGACAGGGGAGGATGCCTGGGATACAGTGAGATGGTGGCAGATGTTCTACTGTGCTGACCCCAAAAGGAAAAAATCCCAACTTCTGAGCAATTGACTACATTTAAGTCCTAATTAATTCACAATTAATCTTTTAGCACCTATTTTTAATTAAATTTTAGTTTTAAAACTTGTATGTATAAAAATTTTATTTTAAACTTTACTTTTTGTTTGTAGCAGTATTCAATGTATAATAGTGTATATTTCATTTTTTTTTATAATAAATGTATATTTTTTAATTTATTTTTAATCAAATATAGATAGTAAAACTAGTTGCCTTCTACTCCACGAAAAATCTCGCGTAGTCGGTCAAATGTGTGACGGAAGCCGCCAAGGGTCAATTTCAATCGGCGTGCTCATTTGAACAAGAGGAACCGCTACGAAGAAGAAGACAAGAGCGGCCCAGTACTGATTATTCAACTTTCTAGTCAATATTGTACGTACACTCCTAAGAGGTTTGCATTTTAACAGCGAATTCATAATACCTCGATCACTCCTACTCATTGGGTAAGGCGTTTTACAAAATCAAAGCAAGTTTCAGTTAAATAGCATTAGCCTGGCTAGCAGCTTTAGCATTAGCAGAGTGAGTCGAACTCCGATGCTTGACGACTTAGCGGCTAGCGCCTGCTTACAAAGCGTGTTCACCTACTTATTACCCAATACTGACCGACATCTTTATGTTTAAGCGCTATGTTTAAAACGCCCACATGGCTGTTATCGTTCTGCAAATTAATCGCTCAGTTCGGGCCTTTCTTTGGATAGCTAACGGCGGAATTTTCTTGTTTTCATGCCGACCACATTGTGAGCCTCCAGCCGGGAACTGCCCTGTCGACCAGGCCCGAGCAAGAAGGGCAGCTCGGGTATTAGTGGGGTCAGCTGTGCATAGCGCAAACAACCTACGAGCTAATCGATAATGGATCTTAAAATTGGAGCAAACTAGCCAATAAAGCTAAATGTAGTAAAGGTAAACCACATGATTATGAGCTCGGAGCCGGACATGGCGATCGTTGCTTCGTTGCTAACTCATTTCCTGACAACTTTTTTTCCTCCTCACCCTGACCAGCCACAGCTGAGTGAGTGCGACCCTCTCCCTTCCAAAACGGGCTAACCGCGCGGCTCGGGCCCACGTGTTACGGCATTGCGTTGAAATTCGAGCGAAAAAAAAATGTCGAAGCGCAACGCGGTTCCGCAACTCAGACCGGAGGACCGGGTGGGGGTGGGGTGGGGATGGGGGTAGGATTAACTTGGAGCAGTTAAGCCGGGACACAGAGATTTTAGCTGGTCGTGTTGTCTGATGTCCTCGTTTTTATGCCACATGCTGCAATTAGGATTTTAGGTGTTGGGGGGGGGTGAGCGACCAGTCCCTGTGCCGCCGGGTCATTACACCCTTTAACCCACTCTGGGAGCTCCCTGACCGCCTTCAACCGACACCTGCGCAGTTTTGTTTTAGAACTGATCTTTTCTTCTTCTTCAGCTGTTTGGTGCAGGCTTGCATTAAGCTTAGTAACACCTCAGTGGGTTCAAATAACTTTGCATGTCATTAAGCAGAGGTATCTTGTTTTAAAGTAGTGATTGATTGGATAAAAGCCCAGCAGAAGACCATCGGATGACATGTACAACGCGATTAGCATCCTGTGGTACTTTCAGGTTCATTGCATTACTCCTGTACGAAGATTTGTGCTTCCGAATGTACATGCATCCTTCTTTTTTCCTATATCAACTATATACGTGCACGTTGACTGGAGATGATGCATTAAAAAACCATCTGACCTGTTGCTGATGGTGTTTGTATTCATACTGTCTGATCCAGAGACCCCACCCGCTTACATGTTTCTCAATATTTTCCTTTGAATTTAAACAGAAAAACGTGTGGACATGTGGATTAATTTGTGCCTGTGTGTCTCTGTGTCTAAGGATGGAGTGGCAGCCAGATGAGCAGGGACTTCAGCAGGTCCTCCAGCTGCTCAAAGACTCCCAGTCACCTAACACAGTCACACAGAGAGCTGTCCAACAAGTATCCTACTTCAGTCTATTCTGAGTGTGCGTAATAAAGCTGGTTAATGGTATTTAACTACATTTTGATTCTCTGCCTTTAATGCAGTATAACATGGAAAGTGTTTGAGGATTTTGTAGGAACTGCTAGAGCAGAGGGGAGGTAGCAAGCTGTGACGTGACACCTCAGTCATCTTCAAGGATTAAGTGCATTTATACTGTGTACCTTTCTCTACTTATTTTTGGTGAAAAATATACTATACTTGATGGAAGAAATATCACATCACATCTGTGCGATTAACATAAAGGAGTAATTTATAAGAAGCCTCTGTTAGAAAGACAGGCTTTCCATCCAGAGTATATGTTATTTATTTTTGACCACTGTAGGAGTGCTACACACATTACTTGGCCCAGACTGAAAGGGTGATTTGAAAGTGAAATGATCCTTAACTGCCACTCCAGAAACTGGAACAACTCAACCAGTTCCCTGACTTTAACAACTATCTCATCTTTGTCCTTACACGACTCAAAACTGAAGGTGAGTAGTCTTACACGTGCGCCTTCTGTCTCTGTCTCAGCCTCTCTGATCATTGATCCATGATGGTGAGAATTTAGTGCTTCCTGTTGCACGTAAAGGCTGGATGCAATTCGTTACTTATTGTGTTGGAGCCTCATTCCCAGCAGAGGCCTCGCATACAGGTTTATACAGTGTGAGGGGGGGAAAAAAAATTTGTGCCACTTGTACTCTTCTCACAGACTGACAGCAGTGATGCATCAACTGCGTAGTCATTGCTTAATCAACGTAGCACTTAAACATATACCAGTAAATATAACGGGACAAGTATATAGAACCGTAAACCGTGCTGTCATCACTGCATTGGATACGACATGTCTTAGTTTAGGGATATAGATTTGTTATATTTGATAAAGATTTAAGAATTTTCTTCATGCCTCTACTAGAGCAGCCCTGAACTCTTCAAAATTCAAATGAATCCTTACCAATTTTACATTGGGCTTTGTAGCAGCTCCGCATTCATCCCTTTCCCTTTAAAGGAGGTCTGCTCTCTTTGAGCGAACTTTCTTCTGATTGGCTGTCCCTCACAATCAGAAGGTTTGAATAATAATAGGTGAGTGGTGCTTCTGTGTTCAGAGTGTGTATAAATAATGTTATTCTTGGCATAAGCGAGAGCCAAGAGTAGGAAAAACCTCTGAGATCTGAGTGCTTAGAGCAGCCTGAAGCCTGAGCTTTTGGCCCACAGGGATTACTTTTAGATGGGCTGATGTAATGATTTGAAACTTGAAGCCAGTTTGAATATGAATATCCACGTTTGTAAGAGTTTATGTATGAAATAAACTAAGAAAAACTGTTGCGTCCAGTTTGACTAAGAGTGATTGCTCAGAGTTCCACAATGCAGGGCACACAGATATTAAAGTAAGATGAGGAGTGTTGCACAGTGTCAGATCATTTGGTGGAATCTCCAAACGCAGCTATTAGTGAGACCTGGAAAACAAGAGGTTGAATTACACGTCTTCAGGATCGAGTAGAAGAAAAGAAATGGAAAATCAAGTCTTTCTGCGCTTTGATGTGGTATTGTAGTGATCAGACTCCAAATACACGCTGATGGTTTGGCAGGATTATTCGATTGGTCTCTAACCACCCCCACCCCCCTTCTCAGATGAGCCGACTCGCTCTCTGAGTGGTCTGATACTGAAGAACAATGTCAAAGCCCACTACCAGAACTTCCCATCAGCCGTCGCTGACTTCATCAAGCAGGAATGCCTCAACAACATCGGTGATCCCTCGCCGCTCATCCGTGCCACCATTGGTGAGTTTATGGGTTGTGTTGGCTTTATTATTTTTCGGGGTGCTACCATCTATTCACACACACAGTAACCTGTTTAATCCCGTGATTCCTTATGTTACACTCTGGAAATGATGTATAAAAGCCATCTGAGTGTCTGTGAAGGTGTTTGTATTCATACTGTCTGATCCAGAGCTTGTGCATAGGCCAAAGGTTGCTGTTTTTGTCAGTGGTGAACAATTGATCTGAACTGCATTTTCTCCTGTAGGCATCCTGATCACTACTATTGCCTCCAAAGGAGAGCTGCAAACATGGCCCGAGTTGCTGCCTCAGCTCTGCAACTTGCTCAACTCAGAGGACTACAACACATGCGAGGTCTGCACTTCCTGTTTGGCATTTGACTAATTTAGATAGTTGCTCTGGTTTAAATATCTGACAATTAAATGAGGCGTGTATTCTTGAAGTACAGATAAGTTTTAATTCATCCCACACTGACAGCCACAGCAAGGCTAACAGGAAAGTCATAGTTTGCACATGATTCCTGAGAAGAACCAGACATCATAAGTGAAAACAGCTCTGCATGGACTTTGAAATCAGGCAGGATTAGTTGTAATATATGTGTTGGAGCCACTAATATCTTCAGCTGTTTCTTTTATGATGATGATTTCATAGTCGCACATGTGCTTGACGTGAAAAAGGTGTGTTCTCAGCTGATAAGCAGAGTCTGTGCAGTGCATTCAGAACTTGTTTGCTCCGGTCTTATTGTCTGATGCGGTCTTCGTTCTCTCCTCTGTGTCCCTGTACGTTTGCGTTTGATTTGACAGCTTCTCTGTGTATGTCCGTGTCTCAGGGCTCGTTTGGTGCACTGCAGAAGATCTGCGAGGATTCGTCAGAGCTTCTGGACAGTGACGCTCTGAACAGACCCCTCAACATAATGATACCCAAATTCCTTCAGTTCTTCAAGCATTGCAGCCCCAAGATTAGGTACGAGAGAGCGTCTGGGTGTGATTTTATGCTAACATTTGACTGATTATGAAGGTGTTCTTGGTTGTTTAATCTTTGCCTCACTGTATATGGTTAGTTAAGAGTCGTGCTAATTGGTTTTAGTGGCAAGTTTTCTTCCCCATTACAATATTTATACTACCGTATGAACCATTGTAAGCATGTTTTACTGTGCCAGAAAAGCTTATCTGATCAGATCTGGTCATAACTCCTTATTTATTAGCGGCTTTATTGTTTTACTTTCTGTAAGTTCCGGTGTAGACCTCTTGCCTTCTGGTGTTTTCTGTTTAAATGAAAGGCACATCTAAGTTATACAAGGTTTTTATCTGAGGCATTTTCATTTGAACTAGTTTCTTCATCACTACAATGCTTGATCATTGCTTTTGTTGCGCTGCAGATCCCATGCCATAGCCTGCGTGAACCAGTTCATCATCGGCAGAGCCCAGGCCCTGATGGACAACATTGACACTTTCATAGAGGTGAGCTTGGGTGTGCTTTGGTATCAGGCTGCTATGTTAGTTTTGTACTTACTTCACCCTGCCTTCTTTTTGCTCCTCTTCTTTGTTAGAGCCTGTTTGCGCTGGCAGCAGATGAGGACTCTGAGGTCAGGAAGAATGTGTGCCGAGCCCTGGTCATGCTACTGGAGGTCCGCATCGACCGCCTCATCCCCCACATGCACAGCATCATCCAGGTGAGTGTTAGGACAACCACATAACCAGCTGTGTAGCACACAGGTGGATGTAAAAGGACATGTATGCCACATTTTTGTGTAAATACGTGGAAGTTAAAGCCCATCTGGATATGATGAGAAACCCAGCTCATTGAAGCACGATGATACCTCAAGTTCCTAATGTTTCTGATCCAGATTTGGCTCAAGTTTCTTCTCAGGCTGTTTTTGTTTTTTTTGTTTTTCCCCCTCCTCTTCCCACTCACCTGATCACACATTCCCATTTTCAAACATCTGCTTTTCAGTACATGCTACAGCGAACCCAGGACCCCGATGAGAACGTGGCTCTGGAGGCCTGCGAGTTTTGGCTGACTCTAGCAGAGCAACCCATCTGTAAAGAGGTGCTGTCTGGGCACCTAGTGCAGTGAGTAGCTCATTAAATATTGTTAGTATGTGTGCGTTATTAGTGTGAATTTCCACCTGTTGTTTTTGATCAAGGAAATCCTGTTTTCTCTCACTTGTTTAATATAGACTGATCCCTATCTTAGTAAATGGGATGAAGTATTCTGAGATAGACATCATACTACTGAAGGTGAGTGCCATCGTAGGTATTTGAATGCTTCGGATACCCAGCTGTACTTCTTTACCATCAATCTACTTTTTGATCGTTTCCCCAGGGTGACGTGGAGGAGGACGAGGCGGTACCAGACAGCGAGCAGGACATCAAACCCCGTTTCCACAAGTCGCGCACAGTCACTTTGCAGCATGAAGGAGGGGAGGGGGAGGAGGGCGAGGACATCGAGGAAGACGACGACGACGATGATGACACGCTGTCTGACTGGAACCTGCGTAAGTGGTGGAGAAACTCATTATTTGCCAGAATGCGAGTGTGGCGACTTGACTACCGGTTGTACTTTGGTTTCCATGTATGTTGTATATCAGGTAAGCTAACTGGCCCTTTCCCAAATGTAACACAGATCTATTACTCTTTAAGCTTTGAGTGGACGTGTGGATGCCATTCAGGAAGTACATGGAGTGAGTTTTTAGAAAACTTAAACCTGCTGTAGTTTCAGGTGAGCATTCAAAGAGAAGCAGCAGGTTAGGTGTCGGGTTGTAACCAAGCTTTTCTTTCTCGTGTAGGGAAATGTTCGGCCGCAGCACTGGACGTGCTGGCCAACGTATTCCGCGATGAGTTGCTACCCCACCTCCTGCCACTCCTGAAAGGCCTGCTCTTTCACCTTGACTGGGTCATCAAGGAGTCTGGCATCCTGGTGTTGGGGGCCATAGCTGAGGGTAAGATGAAACGACATTGTTTTCATGCAATCTATAGATTTTCTGGTTACTGTTCAGAGCTGCAACAACCTGCGCTAAACCCTCCTGAAATGTTCCCAGTTATGCATACACGGTTATGTGTCCCTAGTTGAGATCTAGTAATGGGGTTTAGCCTTATTATATGCAGTGTGCAAAAAGCCTGTCTGCATATTCATGCAGACATTCACGTGGTGTTCTTAAGGACACATTACAGATTTTTAATGTCATGCCTAATTAGCACAGGGTTGGTATTACAGGACACCTGATTTGATTAAGAAATGACCCCCACTGTGTCGTCTATGCTTTATTCAAAGTTACTGGCATTATCTGCGGATGTGGCAAATCCTGATTGGGAAAGTGTTTGGTGTCGAAATTGCTAAAGCAGTTTTCATGTTTTTCAATTGGGAAATGGGCAGAAACATTGAGGTGTGTGTGGGGTGGGGGGGTAAGAGACTACCCATGCATGCAGGTAAATGGTCTGTTTCATGAGCAAAAGAGGGAATGCAAATGCAATCTTTCAAACAGTTCAGCTTTTTTTTTTTTTTTTTTCTTTCATTGCATGAATAAACAGTGACTTGCAGATGGATTAATGGCTACCCAGATTGTTGAGAGTGAGAATGAAGTAAAATGGAGTAACTGGGATATATAGATACTTTACTGATCAATTAAGGGAAATTATTGTTACAGCAAAAGAATACAGAATAAAAATAGTACAGTCTACAATAAGTAAGCACAGTTAAAATTAAAGTGCCACTGGCACATCATGAGGGCCTTATTAGTGAAAGTGCGAAAATTTTACATATAAAACAGCGATTATAAAACAAAGAATGGGAGAAGAGTAAAAAAAATAAGACTGAGAATGGAGACGAGAGTATTGCAAATTGCTTTACTAAATATGCATAAAGAAAGAAACACGTGTGGAATCTTGTCCTTGACAGGTGTGTTTACCTGTCACAGAAAGAAAAGGTGTTGTTCAGTTTCACAGAGAGTTGGTTGGAATGAGCTCCTGAAGCGTTCTTTATTGCAGCAGGGTTGAATAAGTGTGAGAGAGAATGGCTCTGCTGCCTTGGTAGTGTGGAGTGCAGTGGGTGAGGTAAAGCAAAGAAACCTACATTTGTATCATCTCCTCTGAAGCAAATCAGTTGTGCAGTCTTCTTGTGATATAACATCTAAACCGATGCACATCGCAAGTACACATTGGTGTGAGACAGAATTTCACACTTCACTGGGAAGAGCTGTGTTATGTCAAATACTGCTGGCTAATGAATATTAGGATCAATAGATTTGCTCTGCTGACTGCAGAAGGTCTGGTGTCATTCTCACTTGTGTTTTCACTCTGTGCCTCAGGCTGCATGCAGGGCATGGTGCCCTACCTGCCGGAGCTCATCCCTCACCTCATCCAGTGTCTGTGTGACAAAAAGGCCCTGGTCCGCTCCATTGCCTGCTGGACCTTGAGTCGCTATGCACACTGGGTGGTTTCCCAGCCCCCCGACTCGTACCTCAAACCCCTCATGACAGAGCTCCTGAAACGCATCCTGGACAGCAACAAGAAGGTGCAGGAGGCCGCCTGCAGGTGAGCGACGCTGCAGTCCTCGTTCCCTTCTAACGTGGACATGATGAAAATCCCAGCTCATTGACTTACAATGATACACTTTGTTCCCATATTGTACTCTGATCCACATCCTGCTTGTGGTATTCCTGGACCAGAAGACATTGTGTGTAGATTCAGTATTGACCTTCATCGTCTTGTTGTTTTTCCTCAGTGCATTTGCAACCTTGGAGGAAGAGGCGTGCACAGAGTTGGTGCCATATCTGAGTTACATCCTGGACACACTGGTCTTTGCTTTCGGGAAGTACCAGCACAAGAATCTCCTCATCCTGTATGATGCCATAGGGACTCTGGCAGATTCAGTTGGTCACCATCTCAATCAGCCTGTGAGTTTGAGATTTGGATCTTGAATTTGCTCAAGTCGATCAGGTTACACGCTTAGCTTTGCATGGAGACTAGTAACAGGGAATCATTTATTTGTTGCAGAAATCCTGAGCTGTTACCACTGTGTTGCTTTTTCAGGAGTACATTCAGAAGCTGATGCCCCCTCTTATTGCGAAGTGGAACGAGCTGAAGGACGAAGACAAGGATCTCTTCCCTCTGCTGGAGGTGAGTAAATTTAGCACTGTTTAGAAACAGGGTTTTCCTGTTTTCTGTTTGATATGTCCAAGTAGTTGTCGAAGATGAAATGCTTTACGTCATTTGGTGGAAGGGGGGAAAAAAATGAAAACAAAACTGTGCTGTTTGAATGTCTTTCAGTGTCTGTCATCTGTAGCCACTGCCCTGCAGAGTGGGTTTCTGCCCTACTGCGAGCCCGTCTATCAGCGCTGTGTCACATTAGTCCAGAAGACACTAGCTCAGGCTATGGTGAGAGAGCAAGCATAAATAGAATAAATGTGGAGTCTGTTTAAATCTTAAACTGGTGGTTAAAAGTTGACATTTTTCTTTCTGTCTGCATAGATGTACAACCAGCATCCAGACCAGTACGAAGCTCCTGACAAGGATTTCATGATTGTGGCCTTGGATCTGCTGAGCGGGCTGGCTGAAGGTCTGGGAGGCCATGTGGAACAGCTTGTGGCTCGCTCTAACATCATGACCCTGCTTTTCCAGTGCATGCAGGTGTGATGGAGGTTTCTCCTTATTTTTCTGCATGTAAAAATTACAAACATGTATCATTTTTCTGTGATCCCTGGTAGTGTAACACAGAGTTATCTGGTTCTGCTGCAGGACACCATGCCCGAGGTGAGGCAGAGCTCCTTTGCTCTGCTGGGCGATCTAACAAAGGCATGCTTCCTCCACGTGAAGCCCTGTATTGGTGAGCGTGCGTTATCAGAGCAACTTTGTCACATTTGGACTGATTTACTAGCTGTCCGCTCATTTTATTACCAGGGAACACTCAGATTTAGTGATTGTTGTAGCCACATATGAGCTCATGTCTTTAATGACTAACTGTAACAGATAGGAGGCTGAAATGAATTCCAGCTGTGTGTTTGTGAATCATTGTTGTAACTGGTGTCCATTTCTCTTCTCCAGCTGAGTTCATGCCCATCCTTGGGCTCAACCTGAACCCAGAGTTTATCTCCGTGTGTAACAATGCCACCTGGGCCATTGGGGAGATCTCCATGCAAATGGGTAAGGAACAGATCTTATTGTGGATGGGTTTTCCTGTCGTCGTCCCCCAGTATCTGGATATGATGAGACACCCAGCTCATTGACACAAAGTGATACATTTTGTTCCCATAATGTTTTCTGATCCAGATCATTCACAGCACATGTTGCATGCAGGCCTGTGCAGACTGTGCTGGTATTTTCCTGGAAATACAAAGGAAAATACCAGCACGTACAGGAATTGTAAACGCTTCCTCAATGTGGGTGACATATTTTGGCTGAGACGAACTTGAATCGAAGACATGTTCAGAACCTTATTTGTAAATGGATTTTTACCATTTACAAAAATTATTTAATTTATTTAATAGTTCAGTAAGAAATTTTTTTTGTTTTTTGTATTGAGTCTAAGTAAGAAATAACACCAAGGCTTAAGTTTTAAGGGCTTGGTAACTGCAAGTGGTTTTATTGCTGTGGCTGATAAGTGTTCAGACACTCCCTTTTTTTTTTTTTTTAAGGACCTGAAAGCTTTTCTCAGTAACTTATGACCAATGAAGTCCTCTGTCAACACGTCTGCAGAAAGTTTAATCAGTGTTGGATATTTTTATATTTCTGCATTTAGGTTTTTCATGTGTTCCTCTTTATTGGATTGAAGCAGGTGGGATTCTGTCTCATGCCTGATTGGCAATGAATTTCTGACTTTAACACAGTTACAGACATCACAATGTTGTATCCACACTGCAGGATGCTCACTGCCGCCTCCTCTTCTTTGTGGCTCTCCAGGTGCAGAAATGCAGCCTTATGTGGGTATGGTGCTGCCACACCTGGTGGAGATCATCAATAGACCCAACACTCCCAAGACTCTGTTGGAAAACACAGGTAAACAATCAGCTACACAGTGATGATACGTCCGTCTCTTTAAATCTGATTTTATATAGAAGACTTGGTGGCTTCTTTTTTGTCTCTCTGTGCAGCCATTACAATCGGCAGACTGGGTTTCGTGTGTCCTCAGGAAGTGGCACCACAGCTGCAGCATTTCATTAGGCCATGGTGAGTCCCATTATGGATATTACCATATATGATAACGTGAGTGATTCTTTCATGTTCTACTTTCACAGTGTAAATAAAAACTCTATCTTGTTAGTTTAGAGTTGAGAAATTGCTCGAAGTGGAGCTGCTGTTTTTTAAAAAAAAAAATAAAGATAAAAAGTTGAACTCATTCTTCTGTTGGCACATTGCCCCTGTTCACAGGTGCACGTCGTTGAGGAATATAAGAGATAATGAAGAGAAGGACTCGGCTTTCCGAGGAATCTGTGTGATGATCGGCGTGAATCCTGCAGGAGTGGTGCAGGTAAGGTGATATTGCTTTAAAGGGGTTAGAGAAGTAGGGGAGTTCTACTTTGGCAAGTGCCGAGCTAACAAATCTTCTGTGTTCAGGACTTTATTTTTTTCTGTGATGCTGTGGCCTCGTGGGTGAACCCGAAGGACGACCTGAGGGACATGTTTTATAAGGTAAATATTTCATCAAAAATCAAATTTCTGTGACACTTTGCAGGATGGACCAGTGTTTGATTAAAACGTTCCCTTTTGTGTAGTTCTGGGTCACCAACCTGTGGTGATCATTAATCAGACAACTGAAATCTGACTGCATGGTGCAGATGAAGTGTGGTACCTCACTAAGTCGAGCTGATCAATCAATAATCAGTACTATAATATAATAATTTTACTATAATATAATAATCAATACTAATCAATCAATTATGGGGTCATTTAATGCCCATGGTTGGCTTAGAAACCCCTCTTGCTAAAGCTTAAAGTATTAGGCCTCTAATTTGAGCAATCCAGCTCATGGAGGGGTCTTTGAATTAGTTTTAGTGTTAGGTGCTCAGCGCAGGATGCAGCTGCAGTCGCAAAGTCAAAGTCATGTACTCATGTACAAAAACTGTATAGTGAAAATGGATGAAAAAGGTTACACATTAATTTGTGGGTTACCGTTATGAAACTTTGGCTTTGATTTTGATTGTCATCATGTGGTTGTTATACTGTCCATGACTGTATTTGGACAGTAAGGAGGAGCTAAAGAGCTAGTGCTAACTAGCTAGTTTATTTGTGACATAAATGGCAAAGCTATTTTGGCTAGTGGGCTTAAAAAAACTGAACAGCTACCTCCTTAGTATCTTTACAGTCAGAAAAAGTGTGTTGTGTATTAAATAACACATGAAGTCAGCAACTGAGACCATAGACTGATGTTGCAGTGAACAGTAGAGGTGGGAATCACCAGACACCCCTCCATATATTATGGTGACTTTTAACATATTGCAATATTCAACAGATTGCAAAAACTTGATCAATCATAATGTGTTATCTCGCTTCAGTTGCTGCAAATGAGATTGTCAAGCACAGCACAGTGAAAAAACCTGCCATTAATGTTGCCATAAGACAGTCTGCAAAAGACTTCGCCCACACACGCTGACCTTCAGATTTGAACGCCTGCTGGAGAATTTATCAAGTCTCGTTTGTTTTTCCAAGATCCTGCATGGCTTCAAGGACCAGGTCGGAGAGGAGAACTGGCAGCAATTCTCTGAGCAGTTCCCTCCTCTGCTGAAGGAGCGCCTGTCAGCCTGCTACGGTGTCTAACCCGGCCACCCCTTTGGTCCACGCAGGACACTGACCTGTTAGGTATGTCCACCAAATTATGTCAAGACTGTGCAAAATACCCCTCAGCCCCCTTTCTGGAAGTGATGAAACACCCAGCTCATTGATAAGCAATGATACATTTTGTTCCCAAATCATTTTTTTCTGATCCAGAATCGCACTTTAACCGCCTCATTATCGGCTCTGCATGCACTGTTTGTTCACACGATGTGGTTTAAAACTCTCTCCTCTGCTCTTGTGTTTGCTTGTCCCCCAGGTTAATGAAGGGGAGGGTAACAGGGGAACTCATTGCACTGCCCAGAACGTGGGGAGAAACTAGAGCTGGAGGGATGTGACTGGCCTTGACCCTCCACTCTGCGGATAGCCTCCATTCCCCCCTCCCCCCCCCCGTTGCCCTGTTTGTATCTCTGAGGGAGGGTGGGAGGAGGGTGGTGGGTGTGGGGAGGGTAAACTGG
>VVHJ01026163.1:0-11821 GCA_015107715.1 Tylochromis polylepis
CCAAGACCTAATCGAGGTTTAATACCTGCATGTGTTGCACTGTAAGTGTCTGTGGAGCTCTCTCTGTGGGGCTCTCTCTGTGGAGCTCTCTCTGTGGAGCTCTCTCTGTGGGTCTCGTTGCAAAGTTGAACTTAATGATGCTGATGACCAGGAGACCTGCTGAAGGCATGTCAGATATCCTCCTCCTCCTCCTCCTCTCTTCACCTTCGTTTTGGTGAGAAGCGTCATGAGGAGAAGGAGATCTTTGAAAGATTTGGTCAAATCTGGACCGACTCTGGGCTCGTCGGTTATGTGACAGGATTAGTCTAATTGGACGACGAAGATGGTGCTGTGCTTCACGTAGGTCACATGACAGAGAGCCAGGGTGGTGATGTCACTGAGGCGGTGATGCTCTGAAGTTTGTCACACTTCCTCTTCCTGCTGCGCTGTAGCTCCATTATGTCTGCCTTCATATCAGGTCGCAGCCCAAAAATCTCACGTGTTTTTCTGTCTTTGAGGATCGTTTTTTATCTGTTCCTGATTATTTGTCAGGCCCTCCTCTATCTGTGTGTGTATATCAGTGTAACCTGCTGAGGCGCGCTGTTTTCTTTACACGATGACACGCGTTCAGGTTTCAGGTGTCATCATCATCATCATCCTCAGGGCTCAAACTCTGTTCTTTATTTGGAAAAACAGAAGGTGACAAACGGGCCACAGAGGACTCTGAGCTGCTCATTAAATAAGAATCATTGTGCGTCTAAACTGATTCAAAAACTCCAAATGAAATAAAAATAAACCCTGTAGTGAGACGTCACCTGAGGCTCAGGTGAACTGTGAGGGTTCACTGCACCTCGTGTCGTCACGTTTTTAGAGCCTTTACTGCATTTTCCTGCCATTCAAAGGTTGAACATGAAAACTGATTGCTGCGAAGTTTTACCTTCACATATCAAAAACTTCAAAGGATATGTTTTTGAAAAAGCGGTGCGTCGACCCACTTTCAGTCTGTGTGAACATGAAAACTTAAACTTCAACAGGTTTTCATGTTCAGCTTCAAACTTGGCCTCAGACTTAAGAACATGTAAATCAGAAGTGATGGAGCAGAAGCTCCACGCCGGGCTCAGATGGCGCGATGACCTCCGGCTGTTTCTGGACGAGTCTGTCGGCCTCTGCCGTCCCGCCCTCACCTGATGGAGAATCAAAGCGGCAGCGAGCCTCCTTCCTCCTGCTGCGTTCACAGTCGAGCGGCGCAGTGAGCGGGTGGAGGAGGAGAACCGATAGGTGGGGCATTTGGAGGCGGTCAGGCCTCGGTCGCATACAGAGGTGACCCGTGAGGCTGAACAGGTGGAGGTGGAGTCCACACCCAGCTCCACCTTCAGCAGAGACCCGTTCGTTCGTCCTCGCCGTGCTCCGTGATTAAATCGGGAGGAGTGCGAGTGCGACGTTCAGGGAAACCTTCTCTGCCTTTCCGAGGTGAGTCTGGGACGCCGTCTGCGGCTTTCACAGCACTCAGCGCTCCGCACGGACATCAGAGAGCCGCCGCTCCCCGCCCGCCTCCGCATGGACCGCCGCTGTGTTGAATTATTGAACAGCCAGATGAGAGGTGGCCTCCTCCTGCTGCCTCTCCAAATAAAATAAATTCATCCCGCCTGCCCAGAGGCAGACAGCTGGCTCAGCCGCTGCCTCAGGTGTGTGTGTGTGTGTGTGTGTGTGTGTGTGTGTGTGTGTGTGCTTGAAGCCGGGTTTGGAGGAGAGCTCGTGGAAATCAAAATTCAGTTAGTTCATTACCACATCAATAACGCTGGTGTCTTTCTGCGGGTGGAGTTTAGCTCCTTCAGCTGCAGTCCTGCTGAGAGGACATGGTCCTCCATGACTACATGTACCAGCATGCACTGCACCTGAAATGAAGTTATTCCGACACCAGCTGCTGAAGGAAATGAAACTATAAATCAGAGGAAGCTGCAGAGGACGCGCGACTTTGAAGAAATACATGAAACAGGAGGGTCTGTGCTTCTGGGTTAAGACGGGCCTTCAGGTGCTGAGCACACACCGGTGTGACCTCACAGCCCGGTTTACCAGTGTGACCTCACAGCCCGGTTTACCAGTGTGACCTCACAGCCCGGTTTACCCGTGAGAGCACGACACCGGATTCGTACAAACAGTTTCCACCAGTGTTGTTTCTCTGTGGGGGCACCAAACCTTTTCATATGAACGAAATAAACTCTGACGTTAAAGGTTCAGCCTGAAGCCAGACCCCCAGTCAACTTCACCCAGACCCCACCCAACTCTACCAAACTCCGCCCAGACTCCGCCCAGCTGTGATGGTCACATTTATTCTGCTGGGTTTAGTTCCAGTTTGTGTGACTTTGGACAGTCTGAACCACAGTGATGCATTTACTGCCTACTCGTACTTTGCAAACACTCTTTTTAGCACGACTGTCTTACCTTGGCATACCTGTTGCTAAGCTCCACCAATAATCTGCACAGTCTTCCTCACAGAGTGGACACACCGTCAGTGCTGGCTGGTCACAAGGTCTCGTTACTGGACAGGAAATGGGAAAAGCTGAATGTTCACCAGTTTATGATCACTGATACCTGAGCTAACTTCCTGAGCCAGGATCGGACTGATAGTCTGATCCTTGTACCAGATCAGGGCATCTTTAGTTACTTTCAAAGTAATTTATTACATGTGATTATTGCCTACTGAGAAGAGTAATCAGAGTACTTTCGCCCTACCCAGAATAAACTCCGTTTAGCCGTCAGCTTTTGTGTTAGACTTTGTTTTTTAACCACTTCAGTTTCCAGAGAAGGTTTTCTTCTTTCAGTTCAGTTCTTATTAGTTTTAGTGTTCTTATTATATTATTGTGTTGTATTATTGAGGGCATGTGTCAGGTACGTCAGGTGTTGCAATAATAATGTGTTATGTCCCCAGAGGTTTGTTCCTGTGAAAAGGGAGTTTTTCCTTCCCACCGTCTCCACCCTGGGCTCGCTCACAGGGGGCTGTCTGACTGTTGGAGTTTCTCTGTATTATTGTAGGGTCTACAATATGAAGTGACTTGAGGCAACTGTAGTTGTGCTTTGGCGCTGTATAAATAAAATGTATTGATTTATTTTCAAATGTCAGAAGGTTCATAAACACCACGGATTCAACATGAGTTTTCCTGGTTCGCGCTTCACAGAGCTGGTAGCCGACACAGACCGCGTGAATGCTTTCGTGTTGTAGTCGTGGTTACTGGTTTCTGCTGTCTCTGCCGAAGCTTCGCAGCTCTTCGGTGCGCTCGCTCGGCTCGCCGTAGAAACTGGAGGATATGTAAGGAACTCGTGCAGACTTTCACCTTCATGCTGCGAATGGTGTCAGAGCACAGAGGGGCGGGTCCAGATGTGATGCTTTGTCATCATTTCCTCCATCATTTGTGAGCTCTCGTGGCTTCATGCGTTCAGGAGAGATCCACGTGAACATCCTGCATGTTTTAACTGTAAAAGTGCATTTTTGGCTCGGCTTCGAAGGCTCAGGTCACCGTGTGTGATGGCCGGCTGCTCAGAACAGCTTATAGAAGGTCTCCTTTTTACCTGCATTTTGATAGCAGGCTCATTTTTCTGCTGTTTTTCCTTCTGTGTCAGAATCATTTTCACATATAGACGTTTTCTAACGTCAAGAGGACCCTCAGGGTGAGAACGAAGCAGCAGGTGCCTCGGGTTTACGAGCCAGTCTGCTTGCCAGACACAAAGTGGAGACACTACCCCGATCTTCCAGGAAAAAGTGCATGAAAACAAATGAATAAAAAAGAAGCGAGAGAGAGCGAGCGCCGTTTAATCCTCCTAAGCCTCAGCTTGTGCTGAAGCCGTGTACCTGCGTGCTCGCCGGGTTGTTGTGGAATGACCTGAATATGCCAGACGTTGCTGCAGGCTGTGTTTTGTTGTTTCGCTGTCTTCCTTCCTGGGAGGAGAGGTGGGAGACTTTGGCTGAATTTGGAGGGCTTTGCCAATGAGGGAGACGAGCAGGATAAACAGAAGTCGGATGAAACATTCATGATTCTCTGCAGGAAAATTAGATCTCTGCTGCAGCTAAATGGTAGCAGAGCTTGGAGTGAAATCAACATGTGAAAGCGGAAAGGGCAATAAATTAGGAACGGTGCAGAGGTTGGAGAAGAAGGTTAAAACGACTTTCCTGTGACGACACAACGAAATGAGCAGAGGGAAAGAACTGGACAAGCCCGATGGGATGAAACGAGGCTGACAGCTGTGGAGGGCGAACAAAAGAAAGTTGGCGCTCACACAGTTGAAGCTCATGAATGCTCTACTGCAGTGCACCCTGAGACCAGCAGGGGGCCCCAGTTTGTTTTGTTTTCTAATTATGTGAAAATGTAAATTCCTCCATGTTTTTATTTCTCGGGGAATTCAGGACATCTGCAGGTCCTTGAGCAGCCTTAAAACAAATCTTTGAATATTGTTAGAGACGGAATTTCATTACGATTCCCAGAGCTGGGAATAATAATTATAATAATAAAAATAGTAACTCGCTGTCGAGTCACCAAAGGAGAAACTAACAGCCTGTAACCACAGAGCGACGCAGCGAGCGTCTCTGACCGCTCAGCCCCATCATGCCTCCTGGTTCCTGCGCCTCTGTGACGGTCACCGGATCTCCTCGCTTTGATTTCGATTTCCGGGAAGCGGGCGAAGGAGCAGAGAGGCCGGCGTGGCGAGGGTCCGGGCCCTGAGCGGCGTGCTCGTGTGGTTTCTCTGAATGTAGAAAATCTACAGTCTCACTCTGAGACGACTCGGTGACAAACCCGCAGACTGATGAAAGACAGAGAATCTATTATGAATAGAAACGATAAATAGATGAGTGATCATCCTGATCGTGGCAGCTTCAGCAGTGGTTATAGGCAGGCGCTGGAATAGATGGGTGTGGCTCGGGCCTTTCTGACTGCACTTTGCAGGAGGAGGCGTGGCTTATCGATCGCTGTCATCGCTCATGTCCCAGCTGTCTCCTCCTGTTTGACCCTGATAATTATGACTATTTAAAAATGAAAATCACGTTTTATTCTTTGTGACACTTTCCCGATGAGTTTATGGACCCAGCCTATGGGACCGGAGAAGTCGCCCCCTGCAGGCCATTAGAAATGGTGCAGGTTCAAGGAGCTCTCTCGGGAGTGTTCGGGTTAAAACCCTGCAGGTAAAGGTAAACGTGTTCCACGGCTGCCATTGAAACTCATTTAGCTTTTCCCGCGGGGCACCTTCAGACCAGCAGGCTTTGTGTTTTATTTGTTTGTTAATTATGGGGAAAAAAGTAAATTTCTACATGTTTTTATTTAGAAAGTGGATTCAGGGCACCCGAGGGTCCTTGAATAACAAGTCCTTGTTATTGTTAGTCAGGATTTAATGATTGTGTTTATTTGTGTTTCTCCTGCCTGCTGTGGTGCTGCAGCCTTGTGCTGTGTTGGTTCTCCTCCATGTAATGATCGGATTTATCCATACCGCTCCGGAAACGCGCTGAAATCTTTAATTTAGTGAATCTCAGAAACTCTATCCGTATCATGGCTAACTTTCTTGTGGCGTCCTCTCCGCTCACCTGTTCCAGCTCACAAACACCTTTTTAAAAGCAGGAAATCCCTGCAGGGCACAAACCCACAGGTGTGACAGACAGACAGACAGAAGCAGAGAAGGAGGAAGCTGAGGAGGAGGAGGAGGAAGCAGACTGTCAGAAGTAGGTCATCATCTCTGCACAGGAGCAACAAAACACCAAATAACAAACTGATTCAGTGTTTTTGTCTCGGGGGTCTTTCGCTTTGTCCTCATCAGTATTTCCCTCTCTCTCCTCTCTGTCCTCCTTCTGTCTTCTTCTTCTCTCCCTCTTTTAAAAATAACTCTTCCCCCCTGAATTCGTCAGCCAGCGTGTGCACTAAAAATCTGTCAGCAGATAACAAAGCCTTCTGATGATTAAGTAATTGTGGAAATCTCCTGTTTTTTGTTGTTGTTTTTTTTCACTCCTCCAGCCTTTCCCGCCCTCCTTTGTCCTCCCTCATCCCCTCATCTCCTTCCCTCGTCTCCTCACCCCCTCTGTTATTCTGCTTCCTCGCCTCCCTCTCGTCTCATCTGAAGATCACACGAGAGAATTCCCTCTGAAGTGACGAGACGACGCGCCCGAGTGCAGAGTTAGATCGTTCGCGCAGGAAGGTTTCAAACGTGAGTCTCTGTCAGCGATGAACTATTAATCGATTACAGTATCAGTGTTTGTCAGTACTGACTAATAATCGACTGAGCACTGAACAGTTTTAAACTCAAATAACCTGATGCTTTAAAAGTGAAAGCTAAACTTTAATTGATTCTGCTGATCGATTTATTAGCGAGTCTCTGTAGCACTACGAGTCAGTTAAATGGTCGTTTTTGATCAAAAAATAGTCCGTCCGTCCATCTTGTGCCGCTTGTTGTGGCGTTCCCGAGCCAGCTGAGAGGCCTAATCTCTCCAGTGCTTCCTGGGTCTGCTCCCAGTCGACACCTTATCTAGGAGGGGTCATTCTGGTCAGAGACCCAAACCATCTCAAGTGTCTCCTGTTGATGTGGAGGAGCAGCAGCTCTACTCTGAGCCCCTCCTGAACGTCGGCGCTTCTTACCTGGTGTCTACGCGCGCTCTGACATCATTCAGAGGAGGTTCTGTGAGCCCACTACACCCACAGGGTCCCGTAGGACTTTGGTGCTTCGATCGGTCCGATCCTCAGCTGTCAAAACTGATTGCTGTAGAAGGAGAATATAAATGTTTAATGGTCTTTTTAGATTAGAGTGTATTATTAAAGTCTCTGCTGGAGCCTCCCCTATGAATAGAAAACAAATCAAACTTTTGTAAAAGACAGAACTACACACTGTACGTCGGTAAACATCACCAGCTTATACCTGCCCGGCTGGCGCGAGGTTTTATCGAGGGTGACTCGACTTCACTCAGCAGTGTTACCTACGTGGTGGTCGATGCGCGGCTACAAAGGAAATCAATGATGTTCTAACGTTTTGTCTGCAGTTCGCTGCAGTGTGTGTTTCTATGCTGATGATGCTGTGCTGGTGACTCACAGCTGAATGATTTCTTTCAGTTTCGCTTTTAAAGCCATAACAGGCAGATTTAATTCTTTAGGTTTCTGAGCATGCTCAGAACCCTGGAGTAGACCCTTGAACTTGCTGGGCAGATTATCTGCTCTAGCCTGGGAATATCACGGGATTGAAAGTGTTGCTGTGGAAAAAGGATGTCTGGAAATCGTTTGCTTAGCCTGCTGCTGCATCAGCCCGACTTTGGATAAGCAGAACACGGACGTGGTTGGATTGGATCAGGCGTCCATTCCTGTCGACCGTCTGCTACTGTGGATGGCGGGAACTATCCACAGACTGAATGAAAGCCGCCCAGCAGGCAAAGCTATAGTTGACAGGTGATTTACAGGTGTGTGATCCTAATGCAGTGGTTCTCAAACTTTTTACATCATTCCCCACATGGCAGCTGCAACTTTATTTAGATAACAAACTCATTCACAATGAATCCTTCAGTAATTTCTGTTTTAACAAACTTTCATTTCAAACAACTATTTGTAACGTTTGTCACTAGACTGCTTCATTAGTCTGCACCACTTCTTCAAAAAAGCAACAAGTAGAATGTGAACACTGACAGAAATGGAAAAATAAAGTTCAGTCTTAGTCTTATATAAAAAAGAAATCCAGAAACTTGTGACCAGAGATGAAAAATATATAATTTAGTGAGAGTTTAATACTATTCAGTCTTAGTGGCTGCAGTGAGCCTGTTTTTGACCGCAGAGCTGTGGCGGGGCGTGGTCTGCGACGCGGATAGGGGGGAGGCGGGCGCGCCTGAGCGGCGTCCGCAATCGCGCCTCGCCGGCTTAAAACGGAACGAACCAGGTCCTGTTGTTGTTGTTGTGTGTGAAGGCTGTAGCTGAAAAGCTGCCGCCGCGTGTGTGAGTCGACAGCCGCAATAAACAAGTCACTGAAAAGTGCGAACATGTGGGCGGGGCTGTCGTGCCCCAGTCCTGGGTTTTGGCACCACTGTAAACGATGCACGGCAGCCCCGACCACATGTTCGCACTTTTCAGTGACTTGTTTATTGCGGCTGTCGACTCACACACGCGGCGGCAGCTTTTCAGCGGGTGTGCATATTATTAACGTAACTGCCGTGAATTTCTTTGTTCCGCCGTAAAAGTGATTCCGATGTTAAACACTAGCTCCGTGTTACTTTTCTGCCAGGTAAGTTACGCCCCACCTGTAAGAACTCTGCGCCACACACCCTAATAGCTGTTACCTGATCATAGGACAGCTATGGTTTGGTTATAAATGCATAACTCGAAGCCCTTTTTATAATAAGTTTATACTTAAAGGATTCGTGCAAGAGTTTACCACATAATTAACACACATTTATTTAAGAGTTCACATTTTTAATTCCTCTGCATGACTGTGAAAAAGAAAGAAGTTTGACTCTGAAACTTCGGCCGTCGGTCCATCATCCTGTGCCACTTCCTGTCCAGAGGAGATATTGAGCTGCCCGGCGGGCGTTTCCAACACTTTCTAATCTCTTTGTTGCTCTTTTATTTATTTATTTATTTTCCTCTCGTCTGTCTTTTTGTTTTGCTCATTAGCGCAGCGCTCATTACACCGAGTCCATTACAGCTGAGGGGTTTGTATGAATCAGTTTGATGGAGAGCCCGGAGACCTCGTCTCTGGCCCTGCTGAGCCTGAACGGGGAAGGGAGGAGGAGGCCGGACGTTTGAATGACAAACTCTGAGCACCTTGGGAAGATGTTTATCCTTCCTAAACCCTTCATCCTTCATAGTTTATACTCACTTATGCTCCTCGGTCATTGGTTTCTCTCTCTCTGGACTTTTTCGTCCTCTCTCGATTTTCGTGCTTCCTTTTGTCGTGGCGATGACTTTACTTTTTTAACTGATATTATTTATATTTAAAGTCTTTCTATTCATTCTTCCTTCTCTGTGTTCTTTAGCGTGGTTGTTTTTTTCTGTTCTGCTCTTTCTTACTCTTCTGCCTGTAGCGCTGCTTTTGAAAAAGCTGCATTTGTTTTGGCCGATATTTGCAATCTCAATTATTTATCAGCTTAACTCTTTACCCCTTGACGTCCTGTGAGGGGCAACCCTTGAAGCTCTTTCCTGAACTGAGTGGTTTGTTTCATATTCCAGGCCTGCTTATAGAATAAAATGAGCATGCATCAGAAGTTGGTGACGGCGGTCTCTGCCTACGCAGCTGACCTTGAAAAAGCCGGAGAACTACTCTAATGGTCGTCACACCACGCCTGACGTGTCAGAACTCGTCATTCAGAGAGCAGGGGAGGTCGTCAGACGTCGTCTTTACAGGGCGACGCGTTAAACCGTCAGTTGTTTTTTTTTTACTTATCGTAAATTACTTTTGTTTAAACGAGTTTTAAAGCTCCCAGAGTGAACTAGAGCTATCCACAGAATCAGGCGGTGGTCGACTCGCACAGTAACCAGAGAAGCTGGCGGCTTCAGGCGCTCGTCTTCACCTGCAGAGAAACTGCAGCCACTGACCTCACAGCTGCAGGTGAACCGGTGAAAGACCTCTGCTTCGTTCAGATGGATCTCGAAGGCTCTCTGACAAACTTTCGGTGTGTTTTGAGCTGCTAGCGAGGCGCACGTGCACGCCGTGACGAAAGACGGGGTGTTTGTGATTTACAGCACGGACAAAATGAGAACTTAATGTTGAAAAATTAGAAAATCATCCTGATTGTTTAGATGTCCTAAATCCTTGAAACCCCAGATGATCCACTTAACCAACAGGCTGGGCGATTGTCTTCATTTCCTGCTGCCCTTTCATCCTACGTTCGCACTATAACGTTTCTGCTTTTTCTGTCCGACTTCCTTAATTGCTCCTTTCCTTCTCCAGCGTTACCATTCGTCCCTTTTCCTCCTCGTCCTGTGTTTATACTTCATTTCTTTTGTTTATTCCATCATCCTTTCATTCCTTTTTAGTCTTCTGTCTTCTTCCATCACAGCTTCCCTCATTTCCTCCATTCCTTCTGTTTCACCTTCAAACCAATCTCGAGCTGTTTTCCTCGCCGCTCTCTCCATCAAGTCCTTGTAATGAGCGTCGTGTTTAACCGCGGCATGTAAATCTGATCCATCACACTTTTATTGGTTCTGTCTTAAATCCTAAATGAGCTCGAGACACAGAGACAGACAGAGAAGATGAATGGCTTTGCTGTAACTTCTCAAGGTCAGCATTGTACTTTCTCCACATCAGAGGATCTGCCAGCTGTAACGAGGCCCCGAGACCATCGAGACAGAGCGCTGGAAATTAAACCAATAATCATTTTCACTGCTGCGGCTCCTGCCAAAAAATTCCCCGGCGTTTGTAATTTGTCTGTTTAGATTTGCTTCTCGGCGTGTACTTTATTATCCGCAGCCACCGGGACCACAGAGCCCGCAGAAAGCCGAGGGAAGAGTTGGGGTGCGGCGCTGCTCGGGTTTGAGGTTAGCGAGGTCCCGGGCTGGCAGATTTCTAACACCTACGCTGCCAGCTGCTGCCGTGGCGGTGGCTGTGTGTGGAGGAGAGAACAGTTTCACTCTGTATAAATAATATCTGAGAGAGGATATCTCAGCCTCGCTGCCTGGTGTGTCAGGCAGGTGATGCAGAACGGCAAACAGTCTCAGAGACTTTGACCTTTCAGACATAAAATGTGGCAGTGTTTCCCACACGTTGACTTTACCTGGGTGGGCTGCCCAGGTGTGTTTGAGAGTTATTCTTACTTCTTCGTGTGTCCAGGGGAACCATGCATGCCATGCGTGAAAGTTAAGGTTTTGCTAAACGGCGCTAAAGCCTCGGACATACCGTCCATGTCTGCGAGTCCAAGAGACATCTCCCCATCATCATCATCATCATCAACCGCGTGGGTTTGGTGTCTCCAGCCGTCTGCGTTCACAGCAGGCGACAATCGAGGAAAAAGTCTACAGTCCTGCAGCCGGACAAGCCCCGGCTCGACTGACTTAGACTGCAGTAGTCTTCGCCCTGCTCTGGAGACGGAGGGCCACGCCCCCCCCAGAACCTGCCAGACGTGGAGAACTGGTCATCGGGGACAGCCATCAGTCCATGATGGTGGAGTTTGTCCACAGGATGAGGAATCTGGTTATTTCTGCATTCTTTGTCACATTCAGTTTAATTGATCAACATCATTAAGAAAACATGCTTTCACCTCCTTTTTGCATGCACTGAAGTAAACACATGGTGATTCTGTGGGAAATGGTGTGGACATTTGTGTGAAATATTGTTGACGTGGGGTCTAAAACGTGACCCGAACCTTTGGGCACCAAATTCCAATGAGTCCGTCTGAGAGTCCAACAAAAAGTTTGAGCCGAGTTTGATGAAATTCCCTAAAAAAGATTCTGGATGGACAACCAGAAAGTATAACGCCTCTAATCCAACCATCCTTCATAAAGTGTTCAGTTTGTGTTGAAAACTGCTTTAGAGAAATATTTATTCAGTTCAACTCCAAAAAAACCTACACAGTGGAGGCCAAAGCGCGTAGTTAATGAGTTTATGCCAGTAATGAAGACGGAGGAGGGGACCGAGTTCAAAATCCAAATCTTTGCTTAAAAACAAGTGGAAGCAGGCAAAAGGACAAAAAGGCAAAACTGTCCGAATCAGTGATGAGGTAAGATGAACGTATGACGATCAGGAAAAGACCGCGGAGCTTGACAAGTGAGCTAGGCGCGTGTGTGTGTGTGTGTGTGTGTGTGTGTGTGTGTGTGTGTGTGTGATAAAACAGTGGAGACTAATGAGGGCAGCCCAGATGGTTTGAGGGGAAAATAAAACAGGAAGGAAGTAAAAGCAA
>VVHJ01026166.1:1256-15220 GCA_015107715.1 Tylochromis polylepis
CCCCCCCCCTTTTTTTCTTTTTTCTTTTTTTCCCCCCCCCCCCCCTTCATCTCTCCTTCCTGTGTGGCTTTCTTGGACTTTTAAAGCTTCATTTCTGACCTGTTTCTAGCTAAAACTCTCCTATAGCCAGCCGTCTGTTGCTCCTCTGTCTCCTCTCCCTGCCTCTTCTCATTTTGTTTCTGCCCCATTCTCTTTGTCAGTCAGTGTTGGATCAGTCTCTATCCTCGCTCCCCGTCTTGTGTCTGTACTACTGTGTAAGTGTACTAGAGGTTTTTTTGTTTTTTTTTAATTGTAGTGTATATTGGTGTATATGGATATGATGTGTTCCTCCCTGTCAAGCGTTATAGAACAGGTGATCATTCACCATTTCATGGTCATGACGCCATTTGTCAACGTACCTAAATGTTTTTGTCCTTCTGTATTGGTATGAAGTAAATCTGTTGATGTTCTAGTGGCCCATGCACTCACAGGGTGGCCTTACGCTTGTTGCAGCTGAAAGACGCACAAACACATGTTGGAAACACTGGAGTTTATCTGGCTGTCTGTTCATGCCTGTACACACACACACACACACACGCACACACTCCCTCTGTAAATGATTGGAAGCGATGAGGCGTAGGCAGTTGCTCAGGCCTGTGCTGAGGCCTTAATTCATGGAGTGTCTTTATCACATGTGATTTACTGATGTGGCCACTCCCATGTGCTTACGCGCGCGCACACACACACACACACACACACACACACACACACAAACATGCACGAACACACACAGGTACATGCTACATTCTCCTTACCCTCCCATGATGGATGATGAAGGGCCTGTCCCAGGAATTGATGCCACTAACCCACAGGTAGGTGAGATGGGGGAGTGACGGTTAGGATGATGTACAGAGGAACAGACAGGAACTCACGCTCGCTGGGAGTCTTTCTGCGAGCCCTCTTCTCCACATTTTGCCTTCTGAAAAATAAACATAACTAGAGCTTATGCAACAGTAATTATTGCAGTGATCAGCTTTCAAGTAAGGACCTTAACATCTGTCAGTGCTTTTTGAAGTCAGATCAAAAACCATCCTTCTGTCCTGATACCAAGCTTGAAAAATGTTTCTTCTGTCATTTCATGTGAGACTTTTTGGGCCCGGTTGGACTAAAATAAATTGCACGTCCTCCAAGAATTTTTATGACCTTGGCGGACAGTCAGGCTCCTTTATTCCAGTCACATACACAGTTTATCAGAATGTGTGTGCCTGCAAAGCAAGGATTTCATTAAATGAATGTTTATTTAGGTGCACAAGGAGAAACTAAGTGCCAATTAAATTGTGACAAAATACATAATTTTTTTTCCTTTTGTTAGACAGACTGAACTGAGGATTAGTCATATTTAGTAGCTATTTTTTTTCCCCAGACTTTACACAAAACAACGCATTACTGTGCAGCTGTAGTGTCGTATTACTCATGATGAGCCTCAAGAAAACCACGACTGTATATATATTCATTACATGATCATATCTTTTATTTTACCTGCGTTAAAAATTGTTTTATTGACTTAATCATCAGGATATAATGATGTCATCTGACTTGGGCTTCCTGCTTTTACACAAAATCAAACAAGAGAAGCAATCTCTTTTTTTCTTTTTTTTTTTTTTGCCCTCAGCTAATCCTCGCTTCCACCTGCTCCCCCTGAAGAGAGGAGCACTTTGAGCAGCACTTTGGCCATGCGCCAGAAGTCATACCCTCCAAAGTTGGAGGTCGGTACAGGGTTATCTTACTGGGAAACAAAAAAAATAAAACCTCCCCAAAACTTCCTTTCTGTTTCCTTTCGGGAAATAAATAACAAGGAAATCATTTGGAGTGCAGCGGGGAAATATACCTGTTCAAAAGAGTGATTTCATAAAAAATGTCAGTCATATTGTTTCTAAAATGCATGGTTGCTTCATACCAAAGAAAGTACTGGCATGTCAGTGTGCATTAAATGTGATTTTAAAAGGGTGTTGAAAGGCAAACCACCATGGGAACGTAACAGTATTATTATTGGTTTTCTGTTAACGTGTTGTCCTTGTAAAGGCTTTTCTGTCAAACAGCTATTTAACCTTTTATGAGCTCATGTGCTGCATCAGGTGATTCACAGTAAATTGTCCTTTATAGTGTTACTGATATTAGTGATGTAATATATATATTATTGATATTGTTACATGTGTAGTGCGTTTTGTGGGCGATTGTGGAAGCTGGATTGTTTCACAGGAATAATAAGATTTCCTTTAAAATGGGTTATTACAATTGAATAGATACACAAGTCGTAAACTGGACAGTGAACCATCGTTAACCTTTTACAGACTTTAAATATGACAAAAGAAATAAACTCTAAATGTTTTTAAGTAGAGTAAGTCTATAATTGTTCTACTGATACGCTCCATCCTCCACAGCCAGCTTTTAATTAATCATGCACTACATTTTATGATTGTGAAACATTTCTTTTGGATTATTATTATTTGTCTGAGTGTTAACCGAAAGCAGAAAGCAGAGGTATCAGCTAAATTGTGCTTTTTGTTCACCATTATGAGACTGTTGTTCTGACATATTCTTGGTGGGGATGGGGCTGTGCCCGACGGTGTGTGTGTGTGTGTGTGTGTGTGCACGTTCCAGAGCCACAGCTGAAAGGCATCGTGACACGACTGTTCAGCCAGCAGGGCTTCTACCTGCAGATGCAGCCGGATGGAACCATCGATGGCAGCAAAGACGAGAACAGCGACAACAGTGAGTGGAGCATTTTGGAAGCCACAGCTTCCAGCGTAAAACATTTAATGGCCACGAGTCAGTTATATAATAGATTGCTGCATTTATATGCTTTAGCATTTTTAATTCTTATATAACTCGTGCTATTTGGGTGACCTAAAGCACACTAAAATTAATTTATGACACCCTCGCTGAATTGGATTATCTTGATGGAAAAAAAAAACGATTTTAAAGGGAAGAAATACCCCAGAGCAGAATGCCCTCTTTTCTGCATATGATTATATAATAACATGCATATAAACATGCCAAAATCTGCTGAAATGATTTAAGTATTCCAAGCCTGTCTTCTCAAAAATGTCATAGTCTCTAAATTTAATATTTATCCAGCTTCTGGTAACATTAATTTGCTATAGATACCAATCCTGGTATCCCCACCAGGTCAGTACTAGGTAAACCATTTCTACTGTGTACACTTCATGATTGAAACTGTCACATTGTTTTGATTGATACAGCTCCAAAGCACATGTGACCATCACATCAAAATTTCCTTCCTGGAAAAACCCATTGCTAGAACGGGTTGTAGGCCCATAGCTTCATTCCATGCCACAAGAACCTCCCCTGCAATATTTCACTGCAATCGACTTTCCATAGTGAACTACCAGTGAGTAAATAGTCTCTGGGGTATACCCCATCCACCTCCACAAGAACAGAAAGGAGGGCAAAATCAGCCGTGTCTGTAGAGAGTCTCTTGTATTAAAACTTGTAGGTTTTTGTTAAGAGTTTCCTATAAAGGATCAAGGGAGAGACAGCACATATGTCAGGGGGGAACAACCATCAAAGCTATAATGATGACACTCCCAGTCTGGAGTGAGGCCAAAATAACATCCTGCCTTACTTACAGGAAACTGCAGCCAGAGCTGCTGGACGAGGGCAGTTATGTGCTGAAATGAATGTTTCATTCCTCTATTGTTGTTACTGTATATTTTAAGAAGAGATAGATCTTTAATGAGAACCACTTAGAGCATAAAGTGAGGGTCTTCAGGACAAAAGGGATTACTGCATAAGGGGGGTGGGAAGGAAAGTGAGAAACATCCACATATAATGCATTTCATGTGTGTAGCTTGCGCAAACAGCAGTTTTTTGTTTTTTTTGTTTTTTTTTTAAGGTCTCCGTTGTGTCTAAAAGGGTTTAGCTGGTTGAGGTTTTAGCTGCATGTGAGGATTTCCCCACCTTTAGGTAATCCTCTAGTTAAGCAGTCCCCCTGGCCCAGGGATGGAGGAATGCAGTGAATAATTCAGCCACAGCAAACTAAAAATACCACCTTCTCCGTTTGTACCCAATGAATAATTCTCTATATTAGATGCCTCAAGCATACAGACTGTCTAAAGTAAGACACACAGAGGGAAGAGGCGAGCAGGAGGTGCCACTAGAGGAATTTAAAGTGTAGAAGATGGAGACAGTAAGAGGAACAGAAAGAGGAAGAATAATCGCTGTCAGAAAAAGAAAAAGGAGAGTTTGTATTCAGGTCTTGCACTGAGCCATTGATTTCTTAGCTGGATTATTAGAATAATAGATTATCCTCCACCCTTCAACTACGACATCCTCTGACCCGCCTCATCCAGAGCTTTAGCCGATAGAATACAGTAATTTATTTTCAGGGGGTGCTTCGGTGGAACCGATGGTAGTGAGGAGCATGATGCCACCTGAATAATAGCTGTGACCTGTGCCCAGAGTGCACTTGGTTTCCATTTTTATCAATTGCTTCATCTCAGCGCGGAACGAGAAGCAGTGAGACGAGGACACAGCTGAACAGGAAACAGTTTTAGTGACAAAATGGAGAAAAATGATGATGAAAGATGAGAAAATAATGGAATTTCTTCTTTAATTACGCCTCTCTCGTTTTTAAATAGCTCGATTCTATTATGGGCTTGGCAAATTGTGAAAAGTGCTCGACTGAGTTCATCACAAAGTTGCTGCCTTCAGGCTCAATATACAGTTACAAGTATGGAAAATTGCTTTAGTGGTAAGCATGACTGGCTGGAAGCTGTACGCTTAACTAACTGCGAGGGCTTAGGAACACCGTTCAGTTAATTACCATCCATGTTCAAATTTGAGCAGTTATTAATTTGATTGTCATCAGTTGATCGCCTACAGTAATTATCTGCACACTCTGAAGCTCTAGAAAGATACTGCTGGTTATGAGACACCTGCGGTTCCAGGCAGTCATGCTTCATCTATCTCTGATGCTCCGGGTTTGATGGATGGAATGAGGATAGACTTCCTTATTACCTGAAGACCCATACGCTAATTTCAAGTACTTTCAGTTTCCAGCTGCAGTGAGGAGAAAAAAAATAAGCTCTATATAATTGCAAATGTGACAGTGTATACCTGGATTTCTCTCTTGGAGATATGCCCTTGGCATTTGAAATTTGGCTAAGTTTCTTTCTGAAACTTTTCCTGCAGGGTTTATTTCCTGCTGTGCTAGTGTCCCCTACATGAAATTCACTTGCCTGAGTCTACCCACTGCAGGATTTCTTGTAGTCAATTACTGCTCTTCTGGAAGACTTGGCATTTTGAGGATTTTGCTTTATTGGGTTGTTTGAACCTATTTTGTCTGGCCCTTTGACGATAACAGATCCCTGGAAAATCACTTAACTCTTCCAGCGCCAGCCTGGTCTCTCTTTTCTCAGTGAGAGATAGGATTGGGGTGATTAAGGAGGAGGAACCAGGGTGAGAATAGTCATCAGGTAGTTATAGAATCAATCAAATGCTGGTGCTGGGGGGAAAAAAAAGTGGGGCATTTAGATGATAACTGAATGACAGCTTCTGTCAGCTCTCAAATTTTTTGGCAGGCAAAGGAGAGCATGGATTGTGGATCGTAATTATAACATAATAGTGTAGTAGTGGGCCATATTTTATGTCTCTTTTCCTCCCACTATTCAAGCAAGGCTGAACTGTTGATGGTGCCTCTGACAGACGCTGCCAGACATCGACGAGACAAATGCAGCAGCCATGAAAGGCTAATGGCAAGAGGAGTGAGGGAGGATACAGAGGAGGGGAAGAAATGACAGAATAAGAAGCAGAGAACAAATGTAAAATAGACTGAGAAGCCTTAGAAAACAAAACTGAAGGGGCTGAAGTACCCTTTCTGTCTGGCCTCAAGGGTATATGTCCCTGCATAGTGGCCAGCAGGAATCACACGCACCACTGGCCTGAGGTCAGGTTTAAACCATTGGCAGCACGTCGATATTTATTGAGGGAAATTGAATCTGTTCAGAGGACAGACCTGTACTGGCCTGATGCCTTTTTTCCCTGCCAGCCTTTTCTGGTAGTCCCCATTGACACTTGCAGAAAAATCACTCCAACATCACGGCAAGTTCACAGTACGCAAAGCACGCCCTCACCAAACCAACGACCTTGACAATCATGGTTCAGTCCGCTCAGTAGATTCAGTATCATTTCCCTGCAGCAGTTTAGTGATTGATGGGGTCTTAAATCAAAACACAATTTCGCTTGTTTGTCATCACAGATTTATGTCTGCGCTGTTTTATTGACGCTTGTCTCACTGCTTTAGGGATTGCGCTGCATACTTTCAGGTACGGCTCAGCGTTCAGTAATCATCGAGACAAAAGCAGGTTTTCAGATTGCAGTGGAATATGATCCAAATGAACACTGATGACTTAAAACCTGAACATTTGTGCCTGAATCAGGGTTCAGTAATTATCGAGACAAAAGCAGGTTTTCAGATTGCAGTGGAATATGATCCAAATGAACACTGATGACTTAAAACCTGAACATTTGCCTGAACATACTAGCTGCACTCATAGTAAGCCTCATTTCTATCGGTATGGCAGCTTATTCCTTTCTGACTGACAGCACCAGTTACAATTGCTCATATTGGAGCTGTTGCAAACAGAGTCACATGTGTGCATAAGTACTGCATAATTGCTTTCATTTTGCAAAATCTAAGCCATCCAGAAGAGTTTAATTCAGCTAGATGTACAAAGAATCACAGGATGCTTTGTGATTCATTGTGCAATTACCTCAGCTAGATGTCATTAAAAAAGTTTTGGACTCCTGCTTTAATGCGTCACTGTGAGATGCATCAGTGTTCCCTTTGTCTATGCCCTGCACTGTTCACTTTACTGCTGACAGATAGCCAAAGAACAGAGATCAGAGGGTGTTGTGTCTACAATAGTTAAGTGAAAACTCAATTGTCCTATTCTGTCCTTTGTGTCTGATGTCTCTCTTTCGTCTCCGCCTCTTTGTAACTGTCTGTCTCTCCTCCACTCTGTCTGCTCTGCAGCCCTGTTTAATCTTATTCCTGTGGGTCTGAGAGTGGTGGCCATCCAGGGGGTGAAGAGTGGCTTTTACATTGCCATGAATGGCGAGGGCATGCTCTACAGCTCGGTAAGACGCAACTTCTCGCTCCAGTCACGCCGCTATGTCGCGCATGTTTGAGCGGTGCCACCATGCGTATTTCTTCATTAACACGTGTTGTGTTTTGTTCTGTTTGTTGTTTGTTTTAATATCCCACTGCTGCAAAGACTCAGCCCTTCCAATCCCTTTCATCTCTGCTAAATTTAAGAGCTCTTCAGATGTGCCTTTGTGTTGCTGTGCCGCACTTATCCCTCCCAACCCCTCCCCATCCTTTGTTGCACCTCACATGCTTTGCATTTAATTTGATATTAAGTTCACTTCACTAGGTTCACTAGTGAAGTGCTCTCAGTTTGTTTCATATGAGAAAAAAAATGTAGAGTAATCTCAACATATTAACAGAAAGACTCTGGGGTAAACGTTACAAATGTAAACGTGTAGAATATATGCATGGGAAGGGGGTCTCCAGCCAAAAGACATGGCTGCTGCATTGAGGATCAAGACATGCATGTCTTAGGAAAATGAGCTGCAGGGGGAGCGTGTTTGTAAGACAGCGAGAAAGAACTGCAATACATATCCCAGTTGGGATGGTTATATAACCTCTAGTCTTAGCAGAGGATAGTGTTACTGAAGAAAGAAGCCGGTGGGAGGGCTGCATCACTCCCAAACCTCTGCTGAGGGACTTGGCGATGGCTCTGTGATTGCCAGACAGCCATGATAAATGACTGGCAAGAGCTGGAATTCACAAACTGCCCATCAAACTTTTTCTCCCTTAAAATACTCATAAAATACTTGAAGGACACAGTGAAGCCTGTGTCTGCTAACTTGCAGCTTACATTTATTGATAAGGGCGCTGCTTTACTGTTAGGGTGACTAGGGGAAAAGTTTGAGTTGAGAAGATGAATGGTGGACGCGATGTCTTTTTTGTTTGTTTTTTTTTTTTAAATGTGCACTTGAATAACTGGAAAATCTGGTCAATTTAGCAGTTTTTACTCAGTACAACTTGAACACAACTCAGTGCCTAGACAGATGTATGAGGCACTCACAAGTTCAGAGAAGGACATACAGTAAATGCGCATGGTTTTATGACTCACCCAGTAGACGGATTCATTCATAACCAAAGGCTCATAAACAAGTGCACATCTCATAGTCCTACTATGAAGCTTATAATAATCCTCCTCCCACCTATCTATGTCTAATTAAAGTTTAATCCTACCCAGACAGCAATCTTTTAATTTATCAAATTGACTCAAGTTGGGGATGCTGAATGACCCCCACACAAACCCGCTCTTTATGAAATCATCATTTGCGTCAGAGTACTTTATTATTATTAATTACAAACCATTTAGTACCTCGGTGTCAAGTGGCAGCTTTTGATGTAACAAACATTTGTCTTTACTTATCATAATTTTATCCACATTTTTTTGGGGGGGATGCAGGATCAAATCTTTGAGCCTTCTATAACAGCAAGAGTGATTTTTTTAATTAGAGGGCAAGATGTTTCTGCTGTAACAGTCGAAGGACCGTTTTAATCAAAGCCACAAACTGGATGCATTTTCTAGCCATGTGGAAGGGGTCCGGTTCCTCAGATGTGAACCATGGAAGATTAGCATTGGTAAGGAGATCACAGGGAGTGCCTGTAAGCCTTGGAGGGGGTTCATAAAAAGATTAGATTAACATGCAAACTACAGGATAAAAGCAAATATCTTCTGTTATTTACCAGTACAGGTTATGTATGCAGATAAATAATAAAGCGTTGCAGGAATGCCATTATGGGGAGCATTTCTGTTCTTTATTCATACATTTATGAGAGCTCTCTTGATGCAATCACGGCCATAAAGTCCTTCACATTCATTCCTCATTCTTAGTCACATTTACTTTTATTATTATTTGCCTGGGTCTTTATTGTTTTTCCCAGCCGTGCTCACTTATTCACTCTTGCTCTCGTCCTCCTGTCCACTCTAAGTTGAGCCTTCCATTTTATTATTTTGACTCCACCAACTATAAAGTTTGTCGCTGCTTGTTTTGTCGTCTTGTTTTGCCTTCCTTACATCTGAGAGCAGAGATACATAGCTCTCTCCCGTGCCCCCCCTTGGGAGATAATTACCGAGGGGATATCCTCCTACTTCTCTAACACTGCCTCCCTTTTAGTTTTTCCCTTCCTGCTTCTTTGCGCTATCTTGTTAGTGAGGGAACGTGACAACCCTTTCTTCTCTGGTTATTTGAGATTCTTCTGAGAAATTGTGCTGCACCCTTGAGGACCTTTTCTGTCAGTCTTTTATCTAGGTGTCAGGTATCTTTTTTTTTTAGCACTATCACTGCTGATCAGTTAAGTCGTTACATATATGCTGCCTGGCTTTTCTCGCTTGCAGAGCTTGCTGATGAGGATTGGAAGCTGATGTAGCTGAGGGTGAGCTGGGTGATGGTGCTTATGTGGAGGGTTTAGTGATAAAGTGCGTGGGGGCTGAACATCTACAATGAAGAGTTCCCTTCCATTATTTATAACACTCAATGTGACCTACTTTACTGCACAACAGTAACCACCGCTACCGTCTACAGTATCTATCTATCTATGTTGATTTATGTTGCAAAATTTGTAAATTGCACACTGTTTTGTTTTTAGATAATGACTCGATAGAAAATTGATGAAGGTTTGGTAGTTTGTCATTCTACTTGATTATTTTATGAGCTAAAATGGTGCTTCTGTGTGTGCAAACAGTGTAGCTGCTCATGGTGTTGAGTCTTTGCTAATGCCATGTACAGGAGTGTCAACGCTCTGTAGAGAACAAAACTGACCCCCCCCCCACCCCCCGAAAAAGTAAGAATGTAGGAGAAGCTTCTTCTCTGTGACTTGTGGACCATTGCTGTGTGTTTGTGATTTAATTGCAGACATTAATCAAACATGTCATCTGTGGAGAAAATTGAGAAAGGACAAAAAAATAACACCTTGCTCCAAAGTGACTGACTCCAGAGTCAGACAGAGGAAAAGAAAGAAAGATAAGCATGGAGGGAGGGAAAATTAGAAAAAGTGAGAAAGAGAGTTTTCAGTTTAAGTAACGTCTAGACAATCCCAGGCCTAAATCTCTCCAAGAATAATAATAAGCTCCCAGGGAGTTCCATGGCAGCGCTGGGATTATCACAGGGCCCAAATCTCTCAGATACACCAGTGGCTCAGGCCCATGTTTAAATTGAGGTCCTCGCCGTATCCTCCACATCTTTATCCGAATTCAAAAGATGCCTGTCGGCAGCTGCTCCTTAAAGCAGAGCCAGAGAACTGCCCTCCTCCTGTGATGGAGCCAGCAGCTGATTTGGATTCAGGATGCATTCAGCTCAGTTCTTTTGGCAACCCAGTTTCATATCATTACATCTTGTTCTCCTTCTTCGTTTTTCATTTTACATTCCATACATTGGCACTCACACCTTTTATAAGCCCCAAACACACACATTACCTCACACTTATCTGGACAGAGGAGCAGAACCACCAGAGGTGGTGATGGGTATGATGTTGTTTTGCTGGTTTTGCAGCTGGTTTTAAAGTTAAGATAACCCAAAATCTAGACAAACATGATGTGAGTAACACTATTGTGTCCAAAAAAAAAAAAAAATCAAGGATGATGTGAAAATAACAGCATTGGTATTTAAGGTTCCCTGTGGAGTTTTTTAAGGCTCCAGTGATAGAGGGTTTTTTTTTCTTTATTTTTCTATGATTTTCTATGAGAGGGTCACCATTTGGTTATTTTGAGCTAACACACAAACACACTCATGAAGTGCATGACACAATACACAGACTTGACAATATCACAAATCACTTGATCAAGAGGGCAAGGCTACGTGCAAAATAGATGAGCTGTAATGCTAATGATCTAATTATTTGAAAAAAGTAAAAGAAAAAAAAAAAGCTGGATTTCTACAAAAGTTAAAGCGCACCAGTCTTAGCCTTTCTTTCACAGGCATGTCTTATACATTCATATACACTCATGACCATTTAAAACTTCTGGTTTTCAAAGGTTGCTGGCTGTTTTGCTCAATTCTCTGTCAAGGTGATCCCACATTGCTTCAGGAATGTTGAAGTCTGGGCTCCGGACTGATAGTGTTCCACTGTGTGTTTTTCTATTCATGCATGTTTTTACTGCATTGGCAGTATGTTTGGGATTGTTGTTTAAAACTAAAGCAGTTTCCAGTTGGATTCTTTTTAGATGGTGTTGCATTGTCGATCAAAATCTGACAGCTCTTTTCTGTGCTTATAATTTCACCAATTTTGACAAGCACCACCCAACACCACTGGCTGAAATGGAGCCCTAAACCATGACATAGCCTCCAACATGTTTCACAGATTGGCTGTAGACACTCACTGGTGTACTTCTCTCCTGACCTTCTCCATGCATGTTGATGCCGATTTGGCATACCTTAGCCTTTTGTTATTGTTTTCCTTCCATAAGAAAGGTTTCTTGACAGCCACCATTCCATCGAGACCAGTTCTGATGAGGCTTTGACAAACAGTAGATGGATCAACTGACAGGCCAGATGCATCTCTCAATTCCCGTGTCAGGTCTTTCATGGATTTTTTTTCTCCAATTTCTTAAGGACATGACATTCATTCATAAAAAAGTTGCTAGAAACTCTGGCCCCTTGGAAGCAAAATATAAAGAAATGAGTAGTAACTCAATATTGTAGTGCTACATTTATACCTTGTGCAAAGCAGGAAGTGCAACTTAAAAAGGGTATTGGTATGTTATTTCACTTTCAAAAATCAGTTCGACATTTGTTTCTGTCAAAACAGATAATAAGCTTTTATAATAAAAAAAGAAAAAAAATGTTATGAATATATGCAGAAACAGCCAAAATATTTGCATTCAGTTAGCAGTTTTGAAGTGTTTATTCACAGCGTCTCAGGTGAAGCTTTTTTTATTCATCCGTAGGTCCAAACTGAGACCCCTAAAGGTGCAGTGTAAGCAATCATATGTGCCCAGTTTTGCTAACAAGTCTTCTGGTTTTGTCCACGAGATTGCTTTGGAATATAAATAAGCATCCTTTTAATTACTTTAATATCAGCTAGCAGAGTGTTAGCCCTGAAATGTTGCATGCTCTTTTTTTAAAAACGTGTTTTGGGGCAGTAACAACTTCAATTAATTATGAGCTCCTGGCAGAGGCAGTGACAGGGCAAACTTGTTGTCCATATATTTGGGGCATTGAGTTTGTGTGTTGATGTGTATTTTTGTACTTTTTCTTTGTCCCTGCGGTTCTATGGTTTATGTCCATTAATAAAATCTCATTAATCACAATAGAGTCCGACCCCATCTCTTCACCTCGCATTTCTACTCAGTCATCCATGAACAAGGTTCTCTGTCAGAGACTTCAAAGTCACTTACATTTCACCCCAGTCATTCCCAAACCGCATCCAGGGTGCTTTCGAAACTGCTCCAGCTTTTCATGGACAGCACAGGGCATTGTTGCTGTGGAGAATGTGGAGGGAATTTTTTAGTGTGTCAGCAAAGCAAAGTGGCTAATGGTGAATGGTAGGGTAGTACACACACACCCACATGCATACACATACGCGCCGTATGTGTATGCATGTGGGTGTGTGTGTGTGCGCGCTTGGCCTAATTTGAGCACCAAACAGATGAAGTAGCGATGAAGCCTTCTGCTGTGTAATGTATCACTGTCTGCCTCCCACCCACTCAAACACATACATTCACACATAAACACACACAGAGCCAGACAAGCACAACGTGACCCCCAGTGCCCTGACAGTGAGCCAGATCTTTGCCGTTTGACAGCGTTTCAGCAGGCATTCAGATACACTCTGCCGCCAGAGCTTGTCCTCCCTCCTGCTGACCAGTGAGACGTTTCCACACCGCCGACCATATGACCTCCACCTTCCCTGAGTCCCTTACTCAGCCTGCAATGCACTGCTGTGTCTTATAAATGAGCGGTCATACACACTGGGACTCATTACTCTCAACTGTGGCATGCCATCCAAAAAGAGACCACACACATGGGGACACACACACACATACTCTTTAAACTGTACTGAATATAACATGAACTAATTTAAAGCTACAGATTTTATTTATTTATTTGTTTTTTGCATGAATAATCAGCCAAATGACTGTGTGTAATATACAGGTGCTGCTTAAAGTGACAAACCAACAGAGCTCTACAGAGCTTTTTAGCACTCTTTAAATCCATACCACCTGCTAAAAAGATACCCAGATGACATTAACAACTAGCTGATAAACACAGTTTGGACTTAACAGTAAAGATGCCAGATGCTTTCCTCAGGAGCTGGTAGAAAGCAAAACAGAACTAAAAAGTAAAGCAGCTATAAAACTTACATTAGCCATGTGGTCAGAAACAGCTTTAAATTATTCCTGATTTGTATCAATTACTTCATAAAGGACATTTACACTGCATTAATCTCCCAGAGACATAGAGTTTAAGCATAACTGCTGTTTGTCAAAGCAGTACCCTTACCCTAACCTTAAAACATGTCACTAACTATAAAATGCATTGATTTATATTATGGGGACTTTCTTTTTGTCCCCACAAGGAAGACACGTCCCCATAATGTGATGGTATAAACAGATTTAGGTCCCCTCTACATGAGTAATACTTGGACTACACACACACACTGTCACCTCCAGCAGGGAGCAGAATTGGGCTGTCAGTCAAACAGACAACCTTAAAAGGGCACAGAACCTTGCAGGAGACATTAATAAATGAAATATAGCAGCGACACAAAAACACACCCATAGTACAATGTCTGGCTTAGCTGAGATCGGAGACGGCCCAATATCTACCAAACCAGCTGTTCTGCCTGCATCCTTTTTTTTTTTTTTTTTTTGGCCCCCACATAA
>VVHJ01026171.1:0-16078 GCA_015107715.1 Tylochromis polylepis
CTGTCAGCATGCCAATTGCACGCTCCCTCAATGCTTGTGGCATCTGTGGCATTTTGCTGTGAGACAAAACTGCACATTCCAGGGTGGCCTTTTATTGTGGGCAGTATAAGGTACACCTGTGCACAACTCATGATGTCAGATCAGCATCTTGATGTGGCACACCTGTGAGGTGGGATGGATTATCTTAGCAAAGCAGAAGTGCTCACTATCACACATTTAGACTGATTTGTGAACAATGTTTGAGAGAAATGGTAATATTGTGTATCTGGAATGAATTTTAGATCTTTAAGTCCATCTCATGAAAAATGGGAGCAGAAACAAAGGTGTTGCATTTATATTTTTGTTGAGTGTATGTTTAATCATTCATCATTGCAACAGTATATATGCATGTGAGATAAAAGGAAAAGTGCAATAGGTCAACTTTAATGTTTCATTTTATGAATTAAAATGAGCATCGAAGTAACAATATACTGTGTTACAAGTCTGAGTGGATCTCAAATACACGCACACCTGTATGTGACTGGAGGATGAGGAGATGTCACATCATACATGTGTGTCTGTGTGCACTGTTAGTCCTGCTGCTATGAATGGTGGTGATTGAGCTGAAAAAAATCTCTCTACAATATCATCTCTCTCCACCTGTGAGGACTGGATCTCAGCTGAATGGCAGATTACAGTTAGCATATCCCATTGTCCTCACCACACAAGGCCTTCATCGGCAGGTATGGCTGTCTGCCTGCCTATCTGCGGGCATTTGTGTGTGCATGTGATGAAAGCAGCTGACCCCGGTGATAATGGCATTCAGGACTTGTGACAGGCAAAATTAGCATACATAGTGGCTAAGATTTATTTTGGAGACGAGTGGAAAGGAAGTGTTTTCACAGAATTGATGGCACCTGCTTCAGGTACACTGTATATCCTGTCCTGTCTGTTAAGCTGCCTTTTATAGTAAAGGGCAGTAAAAAAGCAAAAACAAAAAAAAGACAGTTAAGGGAGATACAGACTTCTTTTGGAAGGGCTTCATTGGTTGATATCCTTTCAGCTCATTCAAATGGTGACTCAAGCCTGAGAACAGGTGAATATCAAAAGGGTAAACGTACACAGTACGAATTCTTCCATGTTTGTTATAACTTGATTGGTTTTTCCTGCAAGAAATCCGCTCCTGCAAAACAAGTAATGTGCTCACATTGCTGGCATTGACTTCAGTGAATCATAAATCTAAAGTTTGTTGCAAGCTTTAGCCATGAAAGGCACCGTAGCTGAGCAGATAAAAGAAACAATAACAGAAGTACTGAGCTCCGCGGCAGATCCGAGGAAGAAAAGACACACTGCGTGACTGACTGCTGGGATCCAAAATCATCATGGTACTTTCACACTGACAAGCACAAGAAAGTTGTACAAAAGTTGAGCTTTCCTCAACTTTCAGTGCAGTGGTTTCAGGTGTCACCTGGAAATTTACAACAATTGAACTGAATTTTATTTATATTAGCTTAGACTGGGATAAATTTGGTCAGTGTTTTGGTTGATAATTGTGGTTTTCTTTAGTCTGGCTATTTTACCATTTATATTGCTATTATGGCTCTTTGATCATGCTGACATGACACTTTCCAGCTCCAATTGTAAAATTCAGAAAAGCAAAAACACAAACTTTGCTGCCTGGAATGCCCATTTTGCTACATGTATTAGGGACCTATAGTATATGTACACCTGGCTAACAAGAACATGAATACCTGAAACTCAGTAGTTAGTTGCAATGCAAGCTTATCATGCAATCCATTATTTAGGTGATAGCAGGAGATGAGTCAAACTTTACTTTTTACTTTCGAATCAGAAGTGAAAGATGAAGAAAAGATGAGGCCGACAGACAACAAGACTTTTCCTATAGAGTTGAACATGCTGCCTTACTTAGAAAATCTACACGTCTATAGATAAGAACAATCCAGGTAACTACAATTAAAAAATTGCTTTGATAAACCATGCTATGAGGTGGTGCATCAACCTTGCTAAAACAGCTTTTACGAGTTGATTCTCCAAGACTGGTGAGATTTAGTGCGATATATGTCAAAAGCTAATACAACAACAAAAAACGCATTTCATATCGATGTCTCATTTTCAACAACCTCTCCATCATGGTGTTGATCAGTAGGCTGTGATTAGGTCACCTAGCAAGTTGTTGCTGATGAATAACTTCAGTATAGCCAGCAAGGCCAACTTTGCTAAAGTTAGCTAGATTATGCTTACACTCGAAAACAATATTTCATGTCATGTAAGAAAATCACACCATAGGAGTGTAGGAAGCTCAGACTTGTTCTATTAGTTGCTGTTTTGTTTGACTGCTTGTTTTCCTGAATCTCTACAATGGAAGTGAACAGTGTTGGCAAGTTAGCATATGACATTGAGCTCCATCATCTGCATCAATGGGAAATATGCTGGGTTAATAAAACACCTTAAGATGACTCTTATTGTGAACTGGCACTAAAAACAAAACAAAACAAAAAAAATAATGAACTAAGACTGTATCTGGCTAGAGGAACTTTGTCATAGGTCTTGCAACTGTTAGCAGGAAATACCTCAATTTTTATGTCCCCACTTAAGAAAGTAAGTATAATCATAGTTCTTGTGTTCCTTTTTTTTGTAGCAACTAATTCAGCACCTGTAAAATCCACATACCAATGTGGGCCCTTGAGCAGAAAATACAGCATTATGTCAGCAAGAACAGATGTTAACATTACGTCCAAAAAAAGCCCCACAAACTGTTTCATAGTTACTAATTATGGAACTTGGCAACATGGGAAACCACTTAAAGGTAAAGTTTTTCTTTGCCACACCTGTTTGGAGGTCAGTTGGTATCTTACTCTTCAGCAGTCTTGTCTGTCATTTGACTCCCATCCCGCCATGATGCTCTGCTGATTATTTACACACAGAGGCCTGTGCTCATGTCCACAAACACATGGTACTGGTATTCGAATCACACAAAGGAATGCTTCTGCACATCTTGATTACTCATCAAGAGCTGCGGCACTGCACTCTTGGGTGCAATACTGTATCTAATAACTGCTTTGACACTTGAGGATTTGTGAGTGAGCCGTGTCAAGTCATTAGGAAGTGTTTTAAGTGCACTCAACATTGGTGATTAAGTGCACTTAGCACATAAAGGCTCCGTTCAGGGGGTGATGAGAGGGCGTGCAATGTTGGCACCCGCTTGACGCATTGATAAGACGCAATCCAGATTGCTGTACTTGATGATGTCTGTCTGAGCCTGGCGGACACGTGTGTTTACCCCTGTTCTCAGGCAATGTGAGAAGTAACACAGGCATTCACACACACATAGGGGGCTGTTAAGGTGGTGTGTGGTGCCACTGTTTAGGCTGGGAGGTTCACGCAACACTGAATCCACATGGAAACACAGAGGGAAAAAAATGTGTGATGGGTTTAAGTGTGCCCATAAAGGGGAATTATATCTGAGAGATAGACTCACATGGTGGCATATAAACAAAGTTGAAAGTTATTATAAGCAGGTACATGAAAAATATCATAAACAGTACATACACACACAAATGGACCGTACCATTACTCACTCCCGCTCTCACTGTAGCTGCATACACTATGGGATGCACTGGGAGACATAATCACAGCAATGAGGGGAGGCAGTGGGACTTCCTTGTGTCACAGAAGGAGGCAGTGGGAAAAAGAGATAAGAAGCAGACAGATGAGGGAGATGGAAATTAGTGGTGGACTGCTGAGCAGGAGGAGGAGAAATGCCAGTAGTTCACAAACAACAGGAATTCCATCCAGATGTTACTGCCAAGAGAAAAAGAATGGGTAAACACACAAGAAAGACAGAAGACAAAAAGCTGAGGTCCCAGCTTGGATTTATTAAAAAACACTTTATTTATAAAAAAGAAAAAACCCACTTTATTTGCAAGTTTACATGTGTTGAAAAGATTAAACCAATTTGATCACATTCATTTACATCTAGAATTAGGATTTTAAGAAAGGAACTTCACTTTCCAGCCAGTGAAGACCTGTTGATATTGGTAGTGTTAATTAAACATAAAGAAACTGTAAGTATACAAAGGGATAGACATAAAGACCTCTAATTCTCTGCTTCTAAATTCAGATTAAACTGAGGTTATTACCTTGACCTCCAGTAACACTGAAAAATCTTAAAGTCTTTTTTGAATAGGATATGTCCTTCAGTGCGCATGTTAAACAAATATGTAGGACTGCTTTCTTCCGTTTCCTGAGACTGGTTCTGGTGGAAGTTTCTTCCTGTTAAAAGGGATTTTTTCCTTCTCACTTTTGCCAAAGCACTTGCTCATAGGGGTCATATGATTGTTAGGGTTTTTTTATGTTTTCTTTTTATTATTGTTAATGTTGTTACAGTAAAGAAAAGTATATTTGCAGTATTTATGTAAAGACTGTATGTAAAAGATGGACATAGCCAGTAGAGATGGAACTCACCAGGAACTCAACGATACAATATTTTTACAATGCTTCATTAATAATACAATATTCTTGTGATTTCTAACATGTTGCAATATTCTGAATATTGTACTAACATATATTGCAATTTATTACCTTTTTTCAACTACAAATGATGTCCTGCCATAAATATTGCCATAAGACAGTCTGTCTGATACCAGTCAGTGTTGGATGTGGTCAAGTTGACAGTTACATGCAATCTGTTTCTGATAATACAGTAATTAACTGTGTTAAATTGTCAAAAATCATATATCTGTTGCTGTCTACAATCACAAACATCCACATTTAAGAGAAATTCACATTTTACTGTTACATTTGTGCTCAGCAGACTTCCCGTTCCATAGAAATATAACCAGAATACAACCCCCTGGCAGCCAGTTAAGATGAGTGCCCTCAACTTGTGCTCATTTACAAAGACTCATTCATACATGTTGGGAGTCTGTCTGTATTTATTAATTAGGTAGCATTTATTTGCAAACTTTTGACAATCAGAGAGGGATTGCAATCGGTCTGCAACTTTTTGCAGAAAGGTTGACTCCTATCAGGGTGCCTGCTATCATCTTGCATTCAAAGTGGTTGTGAGTGTGCAATATCCTCAAGCTCTAAATGGTCATTTCACCTGAATACAATTTACAGACAGAGAGCGCTTTTTTAATTCTTTTTTGTAGATGCACAGAGATATCTGTCCTGTTTTTGTTCATTTGACTGAACCATTAGGTTGCTCTGAATTAGGAGGTAGCTGCGTCAAGCGAAGTGTGTCCAGTTTTGGTTTTTTTAGTTGAGCTGATTTAATGTAAGTTTGTGAGTTAGAGGTTGAGCCCTCTTGTTCATAGTATTCCCAGAGTATTTTAACTACATGGTAACCATGCAATTGATTTTAAATCCTAATAATCTTTAATCAATTGAGCTATAAAAAATAATCACCTGTTTATTAGTCAGAAAGGTCAAAACTGCTTTGTATGGCAGTCTTTAAACATTGCATCTGCTCTAAAGTTGGAATTTTTCAGAAAAAGAGTCTATGGGGATTGGAACCATCAGAGGTCCTTCCCCATTGCTATCATTCCTCAGCCCTGGAGGACACTTCTAGGATTCATAACAAAATGCCGTGCTAATACACGCACGGCGTCTGTATTATCATGAATGCATGCAGGCAGAAAAGGTCAACATTCTGTACATTTGAATATGTGTAATAGCTTTACATTTGACTAGTTAATTGCTACTTAATCATAAAAAAAAACCCATAGAGAGAGTTTAAAGTACAAAGCTTTTACAATAGCTGTTATAAGCAGTCTGTGTCTGGTTAGTCTTTACAGGGTCTGTCTGGTGCCCAGGAAGTGAAGGCTTTTCCATATCTGGCAGCAGCCACAGTGCTTTGTTTGGAATAAATATAGAAGGATGAAGAGTGTTACCTGCTACCTACGCAATATCAAAAGACAAAGACTTTACAGTACAGCCAGCACTCTTTCTATTGGCAAATGATCTCTGGAAAATGAAGGGCAAAACCAGCGTAGCAATGAACACAACGAGCAACAGCAATGCATGCAAAACATGAATGAAATGTTGGCCCTGTTTGGACTGGTTTTTAAGTTGTGATACGCCCATTAATTAGTTGCAATTTGCCAAAGGATATTGTATCACTTGAGTCACTACTTTTATTTCAGTCATATTTTTATTTGGTTTTTGCACATACCCCACCACTCCTTCGCCATTCTATATTGGACTGAGTCGCCGCAAGTTCTACTGCTGCCATTCGTTGGTCCATTTCACACTTTTGTGGCTGTCACGGCGAATGAAAGCCAATTTCGTGACGCCCGTCTGAACTGGAATTAGGCCGGATGATATAACATAATTAACTTTTTAGCTTTGTTTTCCCCTAATGTGAAAGTCCCATTATTCTTTGGATGCGTGCCAAAAAGTCTGCAGAAAATTTAAAGTGGGGTTAAAGTATTCTGTCTGTCTCTTCCTGGGGAGAGGATGCAGTGGAGGGTAAAAATTAGGGAGTGTGTGAGCAGTGAGCCATTCACCACAGGTCACTGGTGTCTATTCCCTCAGAGGCAGACACGTGTGTGTGTGTGTGTGTGTGTGTGTGTGTGTGTGTGTGTGTGTGTTAGGCTTCTCTGGTCTCCACATGGACGTACAGCCAGTGAACCACAGTGACACAACGCACACAGAGTGACACATTTTCTTTCTAGTAAACACGCAGCTTTATAGGAAACCTCAGAGACTTGCTTCTATGCCTGTGATTGATGTAGTACCTACACGGCTTTGGCTGCATGTTTGGACATCGCATCTCATCTGTGTTCATCGAGATCGCGCTCCACTGATGTGTAATACAAGTTTTGGTAAATCAATATCCAGATTACAGAGCCTGTAATCGTGTACTGCTCCACCAGTACTGTACACTCCAGTGGGAACGCCTCACGCCAGCATGTCCTATTGACTTTGATGAATACAAAACACGCGCACAGGCCATGTGCGTGTGTGTGTGTGTGTGTGTGTGTGTGTGTGTGTGTGTGTGTGTGTGTGTGTGTGTGTGTGTGTAGGCCTGGTTGGATCAAGCACTAGAGAAGATTGAGCTGGCTGACATCTGCTTACTGTCAGTTTAAAGAATCCCCGAAGGCTTGGTCCCATGTTATATATGTTCCAGTATGCATGAACACTGTACATTAGTGTGACTGTGCGCTGTGTGTCTTCAGTTGGGTGTGTTTAAACCTGTGTGTGTGCGTGTGTGAGAAAGATGGGGAGACTTAACAGAGTCTTAACAGGAGTTTCTTATGTTTCAGACTCTGCAAGCATGCATTGACTGTCTAATGCAAAATAGATGAGTAATTACTCCCCGGTGGAGACAAGAAAAATGGGTCCTTTCAGCAGAATAAAACAGAACGGAGATGGAAAGATGGGGTGTTAGAGGAGAAAGCAATTCAGTCGTTTGAGGCTCAGTGTGGCGGTAAATGTCTCTGCTCTTCGTCATTTCACACAACGCTTGTTTTCTTTTGGTCATGCATCTCGGGTTTTAAAATCTGTCAATAGCTGGACCGTCATGTTGTTTCTTCTGACAGGCTGTTCCTCCCTGTTATCTAGCGGCTCTATATGCAAAACATTTTTGAGCAGAAAGATGACTAACTAGGGCACAATGGGGCTTTCACAGCTAGCCTTTATGTAACCATACGTAAACCCTTCATAGCCAGTTATGCAGGAAGAAATCAGAGTAAGTACATCGTTTTATATGTTATCTTGAGTTTCACTGGTGTGGTGTGGTGTGATTCAGCATAAAATACATCGTAATTTTGCTGAAATCAAAATGTCAGGTCAAGTCAACAATCAAAGACTGAACTTAAACGGTTGTCTAAGCTGAACTAAATCCTTAGAATTCATCCAAAATTGAATTTCAAATAAAATATTTTAACTTAAATTTGGGATGAAAATGTTTCTCTTATATGCATTGTAGTTTTTTGCAGTGTGAGAGAGAACTGGACCTGATTTTGTAATTTATAATGTGACCTACGCTTCCAATTCATGGATCATTTCTGGGTTTTGGTGACCAAAGGCAACCTGCAGCAAATTTCAGACACTGAATTATGACGGGAGTTCTCTTAGTGTGATTATCACTACATCAGAATATCTCAAAAACCAAAGGAGTAAAAACATATTTAAACAAATATTTTTCAAGTTGAGCTACATGATGGTGTCATTTGGAGCTGGGGGTTGAGCTTATTTATGATAAAATTTAATTCCTGAGTGAAAGTCCTCCTTTTGTCAGTGTAAAGAAGTTTAACTACATATATCTGAGATGTTTTAATATAAGAGAAAGAAGTGCAGTTTCAACAATACATCTAAGTTTTTCTGCGTGATAAAGAAATGAAATAACTCTTGAGCTAAGACCTGAGAAAACAGTTTCCTGCTGAGTTTTTGCTTTCATCACTAGTATCAAACCTTTCAGACTAAAGCACGACGGTCATTTTGTTCATTCTGGTCCCTATTAGAATCTAGAAGCACTATAAAGCACGATATGTGCCACGATATGACAGGTTGCTAACATATAAGTGTGCCATTATTCTCAGTCAGATCCGCCACGCCACATCACAGTGAGAATTCAACAAGTACTGTCTATCCTTTATATACAGTCTATGATTGGCTCTATGATTCCTAGAACAATTTGTTCAAAATGTTTAAAGCCAAAATATACTGCTCAAAGCAATTTAAGAAAACACTTGATCAATCTTAACTTTGATTTTTGGTGTGATTTTCCTTTATCAGGGTCAGATGTATTATTTAAATGTTCACCTCTTTTTTTTTCCCTGCTCTCGAGTTAATCCAGATTTAAAATGCTATTTTTTTTCTCTTCCACTGGTGCAGTGTGGATGGACTTTATGTGTTACAGCTGCAACCTATGCCATACAGGACTCCCACCTCCCTTACAGTTAAGCCAGTATACTACTTATCACATGTGTTCAGATTCAGGTTTCAGGCCAGAAACAAACGCTCCATGACAATGTATAAAATCCACGTCATACTATCATATGTCCTGTCAGTTTATGACCAGTGTGGTCCCTTTCATAGAAGAGTTCCAGCATCCAGACAGTTCAGATTAAATTTAGATCAAACACTGAACACAATGTTTTGGGTTTTTTTTTTCTTCTGTCTTTTCTTTCGGGAGATTGTGCATCACTAAGCAATCTGCTCTGAGGCTCTTCTGCCTCTTTGGAGTCAATGAGTGGTGCGTAAAACATCTGGAGTGATGTATGGTCAGCATAAGGGAGTGAACCTGGGGCAGGTATTTGGTCCACAGCCGTCTGATAGGTTGTAACCCTGGAAATAGCAGTGTGACCCTCATGTGTTGAGCATGGGGTGAGGGGATTTTTTAATGTGTTTTTTTTTGCAGCAGACTACATAAATGATTTCCAACAATTGAACTGAATAAGATTTTAAATTGTAAACAGACTCTCACATGCATTTATTCCCACGTGAATCTCCACGTTTTACTTTCAGTGAACTTTCGAGCTAGCTTCTCTTTAAGCTAACAGGGTTTGATATATTTATGCATTTCTCTCTTCATCTTGGGATGACTCATGTATCAGTGGGTGTCCTGCACCTTGATCTCCTTCCAGAAATGTTCTTTATTTCCTTTTTATTTTTTATTTTACTTTGAGCTGTATTGCTTTCCCTTCTCATTTCCGACCCCCCCCCTTCATTTATTTATTGATTTTCATATTTTGAGAGTCAAAGTTCTCTTCTTGTACTCTCTTTCAAATTCCTGTCCTCATTCCTCTGCTTGTTTTTGTCTGGAGTCCAGTTTGATAATGGTTTGGAGTACCGAGGCTCAGTCAGACAGCCAGACAGAAGGTAATGAGGGCAGGAATACTGATTAATGCAATCAGCGGTTTGTTTGGACTGAATGACGTTTCTAGCTCGAGTCTCAGTTAAGGACGACAAGGTGGCAAAAACATTATTCGTCCCAGGGTCCATTGTGGATGTCAAACATCTGAGTTGCTGAAGTGCCCTTAAGCAAAACATTAAATCCTTTGCTAGCTCCAAGGAGGCTGTTATCTCTTTCTTGAGCTATGGGGAGCCTGACCTTCTGGAGACAGGCTAAAGAGAAAAGAGGATCCCTCTGCAGGAATTAATAAAATATCATGCTCCTGTCAAAGGTTCTCAGTGGGATATTGTGCCATCATAATATAATTGTGTGATAGGTGCCCTCATAGACAGATGAGGGGTTCATAGGATACAACACAGGCACAAATCCTTTGAACTCCCGTGTTCAGTCTCAAGTTGTCCAGACTGTGTGGGATCATTTATCGTCCACCTTTTTTGCATATTTCCTGTATCCCTTTGAATGTCACTATCAATAACAGGGAAAGGATAAAGAAGTATAAATAATTACATGTACCTCACTAACCTTTGGAGAGATTGCCTTTAAATTGTCTACAGACATTCACAGACCCCATAGGTTGAAGCCTGCTGATGTTGATGGTTCCCCGATTTTAACTAGTGCCACTTACTTGTAGTTGTAAATACATTTTCTTTGTTCCGTAGTTTTTTGTTTTGCCATGGTGTGGTGTAGAGAGGATGCAAGAGGAAAGCGAACCTATATTGGCTTATTTTCCTCTGAATTCATCAAATCCAAAACAAGGACAGAGATCCAAGAAAACATGAGGAGTAAAAGTAAAAAACTGAAAAACACAGAGAGAAACACTACAGGGAGTTAAATGGATGATCTGACAAAAGCTGAAAGGAAAAGATGTTATATACAAAAGAGACTGATTAGTGACACAAGAGAGGAACCAGACACAGATGAAAGCAGCAGAGGGAGAAGCAGTCAATCACACAGGAAGGAAACAAAGGCAGGAAGTAAAACCAAAACAAGGCCTTAAAAAAAAATTAAACAGGATAGAACTGGGCACTAACTGGGACTGAAAAATCAATAAAAGGGAAAATGAAAACAAACAATCAACAAGACAGAGAGTGGTTTGAGACCAAAATTATTTCAACCATATTACTGTTTGGGATCTCATTGCCTTTGAAAATGGATAGCAGGTCTGCAACCAGTCGTAGTCAGTTGCTGTCTTTAAAGCATCTTTGGCACATGAAGAAGGCGATAAAACTACACTAAGATGAAGTCAGTCTGCTGTCATTTTCCAACTGATTGGGGTCAAGTTGGCAAATACATGCAATTTGTTTGTGATAATATGGCAATGGTGCAGACTGACTCATAACGACTTTGTTTATGAATTTATTGCAGTCATGTACAAACATTTGCCGAGCTGTCTGAGACTGACTGATTGTTTTGCTTCCCACCAGGCGACCTGTGCAATTGCACAGGTAGGTCGCCTCATCTCCTTGCAATCAGTCTCAGACTGTTCCACTTTTTCCCAGTCACAATGATGTTGCTGTCCTATTTGGAACCTAGTGTAACGGAGCCATTAAGCACAAAAAATAAGAGAATTACAATAAAATACCAGATCTATAACAGGTTTCTGTTATTTTTGACAATCCTGTCACACCCGCTTGCAATACCTTTATCCCCCACCAATACAGCATGGCCGACAGTTTGAGAACCACTTCTCTAGCACCACCATATGGTTATCAGGCATAGCTTTGAGTAAAAGCCCCTACTTAAGGCTGTGTCCCAAAACCTAGGCCGCTTCCTTTGGAGGCCGCATTTGAAGGCCAATTACGTCACAGTGACGCGACGAAAGCGGTCCCAATTCGAAGGCTGCTCCAAATGCGGCCGACAAATGCGTCCTTCATTTCCCCAGATTTGAAGGATGGGTCAGGTGTATCCTTCGTGGCCCGACCTATCCCAGAATTCATAGCGTGGCCCAGTCCAGTTTCCACCAATGGCAGCAGCTGCAGAGGCGGTACAAATGGCGGCGGAGGACACCTACATTTTCAAATACAAGTTTCTGGGTCACAAAATAAACGTCTAAGATATTTTCAGGTGAGAATGTAGCTGTGTAAACTCCAAATATCTGCTCGATTTATGAAGACATCACATATTTGCAAAAGTGCTCTGACATTTTGGCTCACTAGAGCTGGCGAAAACCCGGTCACTTAGATAACTTAAAAATGTTATTGTTTGGCTTTTTTCAGTGTGTTATTTGTTCCTGAGTAAATCGGTTTGGCTGAGATCAAAGTTATAGTTATCACACAGCTGAATATGCTGAACAAACGTCAAACAGAAAACTGATTGAAAAGAAGCGTGAGATGGCCGAGGTTTTTACAGAAGCGTAGAGCTGCCACCCAGGCAAAAGAAGAATACAGCTATATCACGTTATAACGTGAAACCTTTATTGGTCTAACAATATACTTTTCACATTTGAACAACATAATATCACGTTATTACAGTATACATGATTATGATGTTATAACAAAAAGCTTTTCACGTTCTTACAATGTAAATATTATATTGTACGTGATAATTATATTGTTTGAACAATAACGTTTTCACGTTATAACGTGATATATCTCTATTTTTCTTTTGTCTGGGTGGCAGCTCTACGCTTCCGTGGAATTTACTCCAATGTCCTGTTATATTTTAGGGATCAAGGAGCAGACGGCTGACTTTATTAAACTCCGCCGAGACAGCTGATAATGCAAATCTGAAGGCTAGACCGTCCCATTTCACAGCCTCCCACTTCCGGCCTTCTCGGTCTTCGGAGGAGCAGGCCCACGTAGGCCGCGAAGGCCGGGTCCTAGGTTTTGGGACACAGCCTAAGTCTTGGTTGTAAAATACTCCTTTTGGTAAAAGTCACTGTCATTACATTTCTAACACACTTGATGTCTTTTGGCAAAATACACCTGATTAGTCTGTTTAGAGGTGAAAGTGGGATGTCACATCATGATTTGACACAATTACCATAGTTAACCTTACTGGGTGTGCTTAAATGCCGTTGTATAATATATAATGGTAATTGTCGTAGTAGGGGTGCATGTAAGCCTAAACTACAATCTTTCCTAAACCAAACCTAGTAGCCTAAATCTGAAATGAAATTTGCTCCCCGTAGGTATGAACCATACATTAAGAGATTTGGTGATCCCCCCAACATTTCAGCAGAAGGTCAAAAGTCAACTTAGATCAAATCACAAATGAAATGTTGTGTACGCTGACATGTCAAAATAAAATGACCTAGCATAGCATGTTAGCATCATATTAACATTTAACCTAGTGATGCTATCTGCAAAAATGAAGACTTTGAATGATGTTTATCTGAAAAAGAATGACCATCAATACATATTGGATCTTGGTCCAGTATTTGGGTCATCACATTTAAGGTATATTTTCAAAGAAGACTGCTGTCAGACATAATTATCGCCTCTTTATCAACCACAGCGTTTGAGTTCTCACTTACATCATATGCCTTGTATTTTTGTCTCTTTGTGTCTGTGCAGGATTTTGATGACTTCATCTTTGCATTCTTTGCCATCGAGATGGTGATCAAGATGGTGGCTCTAGGGATTTTTGGCAAGAAGTGTTACCTTGGAGACACGTGGAACCGTTTGGATTTCTTCATAGTGTTGGCTGGGTGAGTTACACAATTACACTCGCAAACACAAACACACAGGTGGCCAAGCATAACTGTGCATAAACACCGGAGGCTCGCACAAGGAGCAGCACGCACACATGCAACAAATTTGGACGATAATCAATCTGCAAGGCGGGATCTGGGAAAGCGGTGACAGATTCAAGAACAAGGATAGAATCTGGGGAGCATAAAAAGATGCTTTGAGCTTCTAGATGTAATTGTGTCACTAAAAGCCAAGACGCTGCAGGCAGAGGATCAAACAGTATTAGATTTGAAGCATGAACCTGGTAGAGCAAGCCTTCTAACTCGCACGAGGCCATGTCCCCGTGGGCTTTGCTGGATTTTCCCTTAAATAAATTGACTCTAAATATGCCATTAGAGGCTTTTAACTTAAAATTAGTACCACAAACCCTCTTAAATTCTCTAGTGCTCAGATTGTGTAGAAGCTGATGAGTGCATGTCATTTTTTTTCTAATTATTATTATTTCAAGTTTTACAGCACTTACAAATCTTCCCTTGCTCTATATCACATTTATATACCTGTTATGACTACAACGGGCTCATAAAATCCAAGCGACACATGCGCACACGCCAATGCATACCCACTGTAATTTGATTAAACATGTTACAGAACATAGCCCGCTGCTTTCAGTCTGACATTTTCATCATGCTACATCCCCCGCTGTTTTATAATGCCATCCTTCTGCCACAGCTTCTGTTGTCCATCAGTGGAAACGGGACACATTTCCTTTTGTGCATGTTTGCGAGTGTACATTGTCTATATATATGTCTATATCTATATATATATATATGTGTGTGTGTGTGTGTGTGTGTACTGTATATAGAGATATAGAGAGAGCTAGATCATTCCTTTTGTTTTACACTGAGCTACTGTTCCACAACTGAAGTCATGCCTTGGGTCATGTCTGCTCTCAGCTCCCATTCAATTAATTCCCGTGGTCTCCTTTTACTCCTCTTCTCTCTACCTGAATCACATATGTGAGTGGAAGCCTTTATATGATTACAGTAAGAGCTGCGTCCTTCTTCTCATGACTCAGGGAGAATCTGACTCAGTGCCAGCGCAACAGAAGGAACTTGATGGGAAACGCCTCAGTGTTTGATACGGAGGCATTTATCTCCTGAGTGATTGGGAGGTCATTAAAAGCAGCTCAGGCTATAGCAGCAGCTAAAACATCTGCGGGGGTGACATTGCATCATTGCAGGGAAGGCTATATCCTGTAGGATATTGCATAGGATTATGCATCTGCTGAAGTATTCCAATGTGAATTTTTGTATTAAAGCATAACAATAATAGATAACCCAGTTTATGTTATTGCTAGAGTAGAATCTTTTATTATTTTTGCAAGCAGACATGGAATAGCAGACAGCTCACAAAAATCTGAAATCTGAAACAGAGAGAGACATCTACATACTGGAAACGGTTCATTTAATTAATCAGTTGTAAAATTTATGGCCCATATTAAATGCACAATTTTAATTTTAACTGGTAGATTTTAGCTGTGTGTAATAAAAGTAGTGGAATGAAAATCGGATCTTGCGTCGCATGCAATCAGTTGATTGAAAATCCACTATCACCCTCAAAACTCTGTTGGAGACTAGCTTCATTTCTGTTCCCTAATCCCAACCAAGGCGTTCAGTCAGTACCTCTACATTCAAAAGATGTTTTTTTATTTGCAGTATGTATATTTTTTTCGCATATATGAAGACTCTGAGTTGGGAAGAGCAACATTTAATCAAATGCAACATGAAATTTAGATTGTGTTAAATGCGTGTTGCAAAGCAGCTTGCAGATATGTAATACCCTATCTGAAGTAATATCTATATTTAGTGGGGCGATAAAATTCAAAAAGCATAACTTCTGAATTGGAATGCATATTGTGATATGAAACCAGTACAAGCAACTTGAAACTTCAACTTTAACTTTTGGACTTAAGTATACACTGTCACAGATCCTGTATGCATTGTGTTTTTTTCCTTCATCGCTGCTGAACTAGCATATAAACAGGGAAATGTTCAGAAATCTTGCTAGGATGTAGAAAAACGTGTACAGCAACATATGTGCACATGTCATATTCATGGACAGACTGTGATTAAGGTGGTTTGGTCCTGCAGCCTGCCCTCACAAGTGTTAGTCTAAGGAGCTTGGAAAGAAAAGCATCTGGACTTCTCTAAGTTGCTTGAAAACGTTTCACCTCTCATCCGAGAAGCTTCTTCAGTTCTAAGAGCAAATGGTGGAGAGTCCCAGAATTTAAAGCCTTGTGGGAGTGTCTCCCAGGAGGGTCATGGACCCCCTGTTGATCCTCTACCTAATCACACGAGTCCAGGTGTGAAAACGGGTGTGGGTCTCAATCAGCCAAGGTTTCGCGTGAACCCATTGTGAGAAGCCCACACACACGGACCAGTACCTCCTCTTTGACTCCCACCACCCTCTGGAACACAAACTGGGAGTAATCAGGACCCTACAACACCGGGCAGAAAATGTTCCCTCTAAGCCTGAAGGGAAAAAGAGGGAACACACACATGTAAAGAAAGCTCTGAAAACATGT
>VVHJ01026173.1:0-16739 GCA_015107715.1 Tylochromis polylepis
CTCAGACCCCTTGTGAGACCATATGCTGGTGCGGTTGGCCCTGGGTTCCTCCTAATGCAAGACAATGCTAGACCTCATGTGGCTGGAGTGTGTCAGCAGTTCCTGCAAGACGAAGGCATCGATGCTATGGACTGGCCCGCCCGTTCCCCAGACCTGAATCCAACTGAGCACATCTGGGACATCATGTCTCGCTCCATCCACCAACGCCACGTTGCACCACAGACTGTCCAGGAGTTGGTGGATGCTTTAGTCCAGGTCTGGGAGGAGATCCCTCAGGAGACCATCTGCCACCTCATCAGGAGCATGCCCAGGCATTGTAGGGAGGTCATACAGGCACGTGGAGGCCACACACACTACTGAGCCTCATTTTGACTTGTTTTAAGGACATTACATCAAAGTTGGATCAGCCTGTAGTGTGTTTTTCCAGTTTAATTTTGAGTGTGACTCCAAATCCAGACCTCCATGGGTTGCTAAATTTGATTTCCATTGATCATTCTTGTGTGATTTTGTTGTCAGCACATTCAACTATGTAAAGAACAAAGTATTTAATAAGAATATTTCATTCATTCAGATCTGGGATGTCTTATTTTTGTGTTCCCTTTATTTTTTTTGAGCAGTGTATATAGAAAGCACCGCATACAGATTTAAAATATGTCACATTTGACCTCTGACCTGTCTTTGGAAGCTAATAGACTCACCTGAACATAAAAGCATATGTGGGAATTCTAAACATCACATTACAATAACAGGTTACAATCATTTAAATACATAACAATTTAAATATGTGTACAGTGTTTCTGAATAAGTATATTTTTTAAGAAAATAAAATAAACCGATGATCAAAAACTTTTTTCACTTGATATGCATTACTAAACATTTAAACCAATTTACTAAACAATTAGCTGAATGCTACACATGTATTATATCCACAAAAATACAAATAATAAAAAAAATAATTGTACTCAAAATAATGTCAAGTATAATAAAATTGGTTTTAACACAATAAATAACAAAGGTCTGAATTTTTTTTGTCTTTAGCTTCAGCTGAGCAGATCTTTCATTTCTTTTATTTTTATTTTTATTGATCGTTTTATGAATGCCAACACCAGTTCTGCATATTGTGCCTTGTGCTGCAGCAGCACTTTATCTAAGCTCTCCAGTCATGACAAACAGTAGTGATTCAACACACTATGCCTAGACAAGAAGTTATGGGCTCACAACATAATATACTACGGAGCAGCTGAGGAAAGGGAAAACACTCTATACTTACCTTACTGCACTCTCACTGACCTCAGACATTATGTCACCTTAAATGCACAACTGTGCTGTTTTAACCTGCTCATTAATGGCTGTGACTGTGCTTCTTTAGTCCTCTTGGTGTTGGAAAAAGAAAAGGTATGTGTGAAGAGTGTTTAGTAATGAACAAGTTCACTATTTTAGCTGAAACTAACTGATAAGATCTGAACTGTTGTTTTTATCAGTGAACCCCAACCCATTGCAAATGAGCAGTATTCAAATCTAAGTCCAACGTGCATATCCGTCAGGACAGCATGAACTGCTGTTTTATGGTCTTGTTTACCCTGTCGAACTATTCGAGTGTGAAGCTGTTTATTTTTAAAATGGAATTGCTTGTAGTGCCTTTACCCTCAAAATACATCTTATTCACTAGAGGGCATGGAAAAAATTATTCTTGGTCATTCTAATTAAATATCAAAGAACCTGGTAGAAGCAAATCAGGTTCAAAGCATGTGTAGAGCAATGCTGGGACTAATATAACATCAACAAAGCCAAAAAAGAAGTCATATAGTTTAGGTTTGTAATATTTGCAAGAAAACTGAAATCGAGCCTCTTGAACTGAACAAATCTACGGTCCCTGGCACTGGTTCATGCTGCATACTTATTTGAACAGAAGTAAAAATTAAAAAATAAATTTTCTGTTGACATTCTGTGTCTGGGTGCATTCATGAGGGTTGAAGAAACTGTTTCCATAACATTTAAAAATATTTTCAATTTGACATTGTTTATATGGAGCAGTGTTCTCCTCCGTTGCCTTTATTTTGGGCTATTTTTACTTCTGTTGGTGTGTTATCACCACCAGCTGTTGAAACCATTGGCTGGATGTGGTTCATGTTGCCCACAAGGATTTTTTTGGTACAACATTGCTCCGATAAAGCCCTGCTTTGATACTTCTATGAATCTTAATGAAAGGTTTTTTTGGCTGGGCCCTCATTTCCCATGGGGCTGCCACAGTAGATAGACAATCGTGTCTGATTTTTATAACAGATGCTCTTCATGATTTAGCGCACCTATTTATCTCGGCTTGGGACTGGTACTAGGAGTAAACTAGCCTGTAATCCCCCTGAGGCTTTTTTTTTATTCTCATCTCAGTCTTGAACTGGGGATCTTTTACACTTAAGGCTTAAATCATTCCTTTTTGATGAAGCTTATAATTAGGGCTGGGTCAGGTGACCCTGAACCCTCCCTTCATTATGGAGCAATAGGCCTAGACTGCTTCCATTATTCACTGTGTTTTTCTGCTTCACTCTCCATGTGTTTATACACCACTTTGCATTTAATCATTAGTTATTAATAATCTCTAGCTCTCTTCCACAGTGTGTTTTCTGTCCTATCACCCTCCCCTCTCCCCTTCACCAGTCATTGCAGATGGCTTCAGCAGAAACTTGAGCCTGGTTGTGCTGAAAGTTTCTTCCTATTAAAAGGGAGATTTACCTCCCCACTGTTGCCAAGTGCTTGCTGATAGTGAGTCGTTTGATAGTTGGGGTTTTCTCTGTATTATTGTGGGGTCTTTACCTCACAATAAAATGTGATTACTGTTGTTGTGATTTGGCACTATAGAAATAAAATTCAATTGAATGTGTTAACCACTACATCACTGTGAAAATTTGCTGTTCATTTAAAAAAAACCCTCAATGTTATCATCAGAATGTTTAAACAGAGTTCTTTCTGATGCTAGGATTACACCTACCAATTCTGGATCAACTGTCTTTGAGACATATGAAAGAATGACAGACGTACAGAAATTCCTTTATTCATCAGTGAGAATAAGTCAGACAAATGTTGATTAAGCTGGAATAATAATAGATGCCTAAATAGAGTTTAGGATTTTGTAATTGTAAGTGAAGAAACTCCATCCTAGTTTGGCTTAATGTCATCCTATACACTGCCATACCTACCTACATACACTGATACACACATACAACCCAGCAGCTGACATTTACAATGGCGTGCAACATATAGCTGTTTGTGAAGATTGGATATTCTGGGCTATCACAGTTTCTCTACACTTCACAGACTTCCATTAAACGAAAAGCCAAATTTAATTATAGTTCTAGGGAGTGCAGGAAGATTGCATTAAAGGGACACATATCACACAGAGACACACACAAAAAAGGCAGCAGTTAACACTCTTTCATTGTCTCTCTGGGTACGCACAACTGAGAACTCAATTCCAGTTAGTCTTCAAGCACCTGCTGCCCTAGTCTTTAACTGTTTTCAGCCTATGAGCCACTGGCTTCTAAAAACTCAGGAGAGAGCTTTGCTTTTGATGAATTTCTTTTCTTATCACAGCTGTGTCATTATTTCAGGATACAATAACTTTCTTTACACTTTATATAGATTGTGGTTTTCTTAAGTACAGTCAGTGTTACAACAAGTTGCCATCAGGAGCATGTGTGAGGACATGAAAAGTCTCTCACCGTCATACCTGATTAGATTTCCATCAGCTCAGCTAGGATCCATTCTGTAATTAAATAGTCAGGGTCATTACACATAATGAGCATATGGCGCACGTTTTCAAAGAGGTCAGCAAGTCCAAGCGCAGGTACATTAAAATCTCTTTCAAGATATCAGCTATGTGGTGTGGTAGATATCTATAACTTCTTGTGAGATAGATTGAGATTCACATGGAGATTGACATAAACTGCTGTCACAAGGTTGCCCACTAAGCTCCAAAGACAGAACTGTTCTGATTTAACAGTGGGTTCAGCTTTAATTTTCTGTAACAGGGATTACACCGCAGTTGTTATTTCAATGTTAATTAGCTTCACTGGCTAAAGTGACCGGATCATAATAAGCTATCCAACATGTTATAGCTCACACAAAGTGCTCAACAGTTCATTTACCTCGTAAATAAAATGTCAGCGTCAACTCAATTACAGCTGTTATCTGCTTCAGAGGGAAGACGTTATCAGCAGCACTCCAATAACTGGTGAGACATCCATTTTAGACACCCCCCCCCCATCCTCCAACCCCCTTAACATAAAATGATTAGACATTTTAAAGCCCTAATCTATTAATTTACTGTAGTCATGTTAAAATCAAGGTTGATGACTTTATTAACTGTCTTTAACAGCTGTTATAAATCAAAGTGCATGATGCTGTAGGTTGGTATGAAGCATTATAAGCTACAAGCATAAATGATTCTTAAACAAGCAACTGATGCCTTGACCTATAGAAAAATATGATTGATCGAGGCGCCTTTTCAGACCAAACCAGTAAGCTAGTGTCTTAAGAAAAGGTCTTCACTCGATCCCTTCCATCTGCAATACAAGAGCAGATGGTTTAGATCAGATGTTTTATGGCCCCATTCAGTCATTGCACTACCTGCAGTACCCTAGTGGCTTAAAGACATACTCCCTCATTTTGTTACAGGACTCTAGAGTGCATATGATAAAAAAAAGAAAGAAAATCAAAAAGAAAACAAACAAACAACAAAAAAATCTGATTTCTTTCCTTAACTGTCAGGTATTCAAACTTAACACACATTCACATGTGGGCTCAACATCAGCAGTAGGACAATTTTGGATTTCAGTGCTTTGTTTTTGTTTAAAAATTTTACATGTATCTAATAATAATACCTATACTTACATCTTAGCTCACAGAATATAATTTAAGAAACGCTTTGAAAACACATCAGATCTTAATGGACCAGGGCATCACCAAGGTCCTGGACAGTCTGAGGTGCAACCTGGTGGCTGTCACTGACCCACTACCATGATGTTAAAACCTGCATGTTATCCACTACTTCTCCAGATCCTTTCACATCTGTCACATCTCCTCAAGGTGACCCTGCTCTCATGTGTGAAAAGCACAGGGTGGCAGTGGTGGACCTGCCAGTTCTGGTTTTTTATGACAAATGCCAATGAGGTTCCACAGTGCCGGGCAGTGAACACAGGTCCCTCAGACCACCTTCGAATCCGTTTCTGATTGTTTGGTCAGAGACACTCACACCAGTGGCCTGCTGGAAGCTATTTTTTAGGGCTCTGTCTGTGTTATACAACATTCCTGTCATTTCTGTTCCTCTTTGCACAAAGGAGCAGATACTCATCCTGCTGATGAGTTAAGGACCTGCAGGCCTGTCCAGCTCTCCCAGAGTAACTGCCTGGAATCTCCTCCATGCTCTTAAGGCTGTACTGGGAGACATACCAAACCTTCTGGAACATAGTGGAACATACCAATGTGCCATCCTGGAGGAGTTGGACTACCTGTCCAACCTCTGTGGGTTCCAGGTATCATCTCCACCAGTAGTGACACTGACCTGTTCCTGTTTTGGGGGTTGTCGCATAGTTGTCACTCTGTTGTTATTTTCATTTACACCAAAGCAACTGAAACTGTTTAAAAAACCCCTTTGCTGCTTAACTGACCACATCAATACCCCACAAGTTTAACTGACTTGATACTATACTCTGATTAAAAGCGTTCCTTTCATTTTTTTTAGCAGCATATACATTAAAAACCCCCCACATATAATATAAAAGTATAATGTGTTAAGAATTGACAACAATGACCCAGACACGTGTCCTTTATAACACTTGTACTTTTTTTACTTTAAGTTCTTGTTTAAAGTGTAACCAAAGTCCGGTTAATGATCTGCTGGTTGGTGGCAATAAAGCCAGCTGACAGATTTCAGTAATGTCTCAGTGTAGCTTCATGACACATAAAAGAGTAAATGTAACAACAAGATAATTCACCTTTCAAGAGGACTGTTTTGTTTGTGCTTACCTGGTGACACAACGAATGCACCTGCTGGTGCAATAAAGTAAGTCACATAGCTACAATCCTGTAGCGCTGCGCAATATAGGAGGATGAATGCAGTATGCTTGAAACCATACTGGAGAACAGTGAATGCAAACATTTATACAAAGCTAAAATGATTCAGAACAGTTTATTGCTTTTTCTTGTTTAAACCTTAAGGTCAGTTTAAAGCTAAAACTGCCACCTGTTTTAGCTTTAAACTTCAAATAAATTAAACTGCAAACCAGTAGTTGGAGAAAGTTAGAGAATTTGGCAAACAAAGTGAAACATTGAACTCCTGAAGAGACAGTTATCCAAAGTTCAATGAGGTTTTAATCATCAGGTGATGGAAAACATGACTATTAATGAGTGTCCACTTGTGTTCGTGCAGCTGTTAACTGTTAACATAACTGATTCATACTCCCATCCTCTCCCCACCCTCTCACCCAGCATTACCTCTTCGACTTCTTCAGCTTTGTGTCATGATCCTGGGTTTTGTACCCAGCGTTTTCTGTTTTGGACTTAGTTTCCTGTTTGGTATTTTCTGTTTGATGCCATTGTAGTTTTCAGTTTGGATATTACCTTTGCTTAGATTATGTTTTCATTTTGATCTTGTTAGTTATTAAGTTTTTCCTGCCCACCTATTTCCCCCCGTGCCTAATCTGGGTTTCTATGTTATCTCCTGTCAGTTTTGTCTTTGTGGTTACTTTTGTCTGTCAAGTTCATGTGTCTTAGTTTCAGTCTCTGTGTGCTTGTCACTTCCTGTTTTATTTTGACAGTCACTTGTCCTGTGTGCATCGTGATCATTTTTGCTTCACCTGTCTCGCCAGTTAGATTATGTCCAGCCATGTTCCTCAGGTGCTTCCTCTTTGCCCTGATTCCCTCTTGTGTATAGATAGTCTGTATCTATCTCTGTCTAGTGTCATGATCTCCTTTGTCCCTTTAGCTGTGTGTTCTTCCGGTTTGTATTCTTGAGTTCCTGCCAGTTAGGTTATTCATCTTTACCAGCAATAAGACTGTTTTTGAGTTTAGTTTTAGTCTCAGTGTCCTGCATTTTGGGTCCTACCCTGCCTGCTTCACACAGCATTACATGACACTTTGACGGTCTACTAAAGACAGAGAAAATACACATGTATTCTTGCTATATTTTTTAAAATGACAATCAAGTGTCAATGTTAAGAACTTCCAAGGAACATGAAGCCAGGGTTAAGAATGCCAAAAATTGTTTTTGTCTTTAATTATAAGCTGTACATGATTTCACATTACTTTGCTTACTGAATGCTGTGTGTACTGTAATCTTATTCAAATGGCTTTGTCAGGGGATTACTGGGAAGTGAAAAACTGTAGCAGCTTGGTTTGGGATTAAGGAAAAACTCAGCGAATTTGGTTTGTTTACTCAATTATGGCAGGAACATTTGGACATGGTTCTTATTTTAGAGAAATAAATAGCTCAGAGTATTTCCCCTTTACTGAATATGCTTCCACTATTATGGTTGTGCACAAATTGCTCTGACAGTTGCTGTGCAACAGCCAATGAAATAAGGCTTATTACATGCTACATTATAGTGGGACTGTACACTTAACTGCAGTTGTGTCGCATAGCCTGAGTGGTGTAAACATCCTCATTCTAGGTAATCTAAACAGTGATGTTATGAATGTGTGGGAACCAAGAACATGACGATGATCATGATGCTCACTGACCACAATATTCAGCTGAAGTTATTCACAATTTTTTGTTACTGATCTCTCAGTCCTTTTGTCCAGAATCCTCTTTCATTTGCCCTGTCTTTATAACTCCCCCTCCCGCCTGAGCTGAAGGAGGGAAGTGAGAGCAAAGTATGTGGAGTCCCTCCCAGACACTCCACTGCTGGTTAGTGAGGAGCCACTATTCTACAGGGAGCCAAGCAGACAGCTCAGGCAGGCAGGCAGGCAGGCAGGCACACTGCACCAGTGTGTCATATTCTGTATCTCATCTCGCACTGTTACCGAAACTTCTGATCAGCCAGTCATCCAAATCCTGGCAGGCTGGTGAACAGAAACGGAAACAAGGGAAGGGAGAAAATTACAGAGGAAGGGGGTGTATGGGGTACTTTGTTCAGTGGTGTAAAGTAGTAAGAGGGAAGGCTGCAGGGAAATGTGGGCTGGGTTACACTGGCACTTAAAAAGAAGCTCGCGTTGGCTCCCGTGCATTTCACCAGCAGCCAGGCTGGGAGGCAAAGAAGGGAAGAGTGAAGGAGTGGATGAGACAACAGCTTCAGGGGGAAGGTGTACTCTCACTTCATTGAAGCAAGTGTATTTTTAGCCCTTCCACCCAACTACTTCACTTCACGGCTTTTTCTTCCACTGTGTCTTTGGTGGGAGCTAGCCATGGGTACTGGTTTGGACAGGTTTCTATGGTCAGTACTGCTGCTGCTGCCAGTCTTTGGGCTATCTGAGGCTCTGCCAGAAAGCTGGCTGCCTGGGGAATATTCAGACACCATCGGTGATGCACAAAAGTTCCTCAGTGACTACAACAGCACTGCCGAGGAGGTGTTTTTCCACAGTGTCTCTGCCAGCTGGAACTACAACACCAACATAACAGACCACAACTCAAAGCTTCAGGTAGGACATCTTTTGCAGTCTCGAGCTCACAAGATGACTCGGTGGCCAACTCTTTCTCTCTTACTGATTTTTCATCGTCCACTGTACATCACTCTTGCCAGTACTAGCATCTTGTCACCACAAATGCAGCGTTTTCTGGGGAACTCAGCTCTGCTTGACTTGGAGATTACTACTATTCATCTCTCTCCAGCATTGCATGCTCATTTTCCTCCCAACGCAGCCAACTCTGCTTGTGCTTTACTGGAAAATAAATGAGATCTGAATGCCTGTGGTGTGAATGTCTTTAAAATATAATTCTAATGGGTCTTGCCTGCTCTTACGTTGGCCTTTTTTCTCGTTTAACTGTTTGCTTTATGATTCTTCTGCTTGAAGTAGTTTGTCCTGATGGTAGCACCCTCTACTAAATGTAGTTTTGCACACACCAGAAGTCTTTATAGCCCGTTGTGGCAATATTTGCAGCCAGTAAAATGCCTTTTTAAAGCAATTTCAAAATGCGTTTTCTTAGAAAGAAGCCACTTTATGTTAATATCAGATTGCAATTGTTTAAAAACTGTGTTACCACAGGTCTGAGAAACAGCTGCATTAAAAGCTTAGGGATTCGATAAAGCCAATAAGGCAGCAGAAAAGTACAGTGAGACTGGAGATTACAGAAACCAATGAAGTTGCTGAGGTGTGGAAAAGACACACCCATGAAATAGTCAAACATCCAAATCCTGTTGGACAGCTGTCACAACAGGAATTTGGTAAACTATCCAGGCTTTGAACACTGCTTTCCTCACGCACACACAACCCCCCCACACACACACACACATAAACAACAGGTGTCCCACACTGAACTCCTGAACAGGGTCAATCTGCAGAATGTGTTTTGTTCCACCGCCTGCTTTTGTGATGGAAGGTGAAAGACAAGCAGCCTCACACATGCTGCGCATGACCATATTTTCCTCCCCTGAGTTTTTTAAAGAAGGATCAAAGTGAATCCAAGCACTGAACTCCATCTAATCTGGCAGCCAGTCAGCTTGACAGAGAAATTTTGCGACATGGGCTGCTCTGCAAATCTTGTGCGGTTAAATATTTTGAAAAGTCATATTTGCACAATGATCATTCACAAAAAGCAAATATATGCATAAACACACTTGCTTGTAGCGTCAAGGGAGGTGAAGGTGATTATCATTGCAAATCAAACTTTTGTACATGTAGAGGATCCAACAGAAAAAAAAAGAAATACCAGCAGCCTTCAAAATCAGACCTGAGGCTTTGGTATCCTTTTCATTGCAAACATGCATAGTTTCTTCTTTTTTTTTTAATGCTGCTTGAATGTGTTCAAATTATAGAAACCGTTGAATGACTTAGTGCACATTTTTCTTCAACATTAGTGATTTTTAAGATGCAGATGTTTAAAAATATCTTTTAAAACACTGAAATGTAAAGACTGTATTGCTGTAATCAGTTTAAATGCTAATAATAGGTGAAACAGCTCATTCCAAAAGGTAAAATTGAATTTAAATTTGTAAACTGATTTATTAGTAATAGAAAATATATACATGTAGCAGAAAAAACTTTATTGTGTATCTTTACTGTACTTCTTTGGTTGACAGTGAGATTATTTGTGTGGATAGATGGGTGCAGGCTTGCTGGGAGAAAATGATTGAGAAAAATAGAGAGGTAGAGCACAAATGTCAGAGTTAATGCTTCTACTCAGCCTCAGCGTTTCTTTCACTGTTTCTTTGTTTTATTTTTTTCCTCTCCCGCAGCTTGTTATTTTAAGGAAGGCTGCTAAAAAGGCAGATAACAAAGGTTTCAGTGGAAACATTACTTGTGAGAAGCTACTGTTCTGTCAGCATGTGTGTGGTGCAAGTAATGGTGGCATCAATATGTGTGTGCAATTATTTTGTAATTTTTTTCATGTCTATGTAAGCTAGTCTGATTTTCTCTACACGTACTACAAATAATAAAAGGCTGCAACACCATTAAAGGAATTCTTGACAAAAAAAAAGTCAGAGGTGCATGTAAGATGCACAGTTTATAGAGGAGCAAATCAGTGTTGAACACGTGTTCTGTCAGTCCAGCACAGCGGCCTTGAGTGCATCCATTTTTCCAAGACTTATTGTTTGTGACCTACGTGTCCATGATCGCTATAAAAAGAAGCTCTTGACACTCAGTGGATCCACTCTTCAGCACTTGCTCAATAGATAGGTAGAGTTCTTTATTGCCACCACGGGGAAGATGTATTGTTACAGCTATCAATAAACCAGCAATATGAAGTTACACAGTTACAGGACACAGACAGAAGGCTGGTAAAACAAATGGTTAAAGAACTGGAAAAAATGATGACATTAGATGAAGTAGAAATGACAAAGATTAGCTTAAATCCTTGCATCAAACTCCATGTTCACCTATCCAGCAAATTTCAAGGAATCTGCATGATTCTTTAAGGGAGACTAAATGTCGGCTTTTGCTCTTATTTTTTAATTTAATTATGTATTTTTAATAGGTTGTAAACATAAATATTTCTTTTAACAGTTATTTAATATAGGAGTCTTTGGGGATCTTCTCACTTTTTGGTTCAGGCTCAGTGCTTTGACTGCGTTTTTCAGTATGCCACTGTAGTTGTGCTGGGTGGGCAATTAATTTTTTCCGAATACCCACATGGGAAGCTGGGACTGTTGTGGAGGGCCACACCGATAAGCCAGACTCAGTCTTGCTGAGTTGGTGCGGCCCTCCACAACAATCCCAGTTTCTTGTGTGGGTCCTCGGAAAAATTAATTGCTCAACTAATGATGCAAGATGAAGAAAGACACCCACGCTGCACAAGATATATTTTACATGGTTGCTGGTGGTTACAATGCTTTGAAAGTGCACTCTGGTCTATAATAGCAGCTTGTAAAACTGATCCGTCCTTTCATTTTCTGGAGGATGACAGTCTTCACAAAAAACTGGCATGTGTTATAACAAGCTGATAATAAGAGTCCAACCCCATATGACTTTGTGCCAACAGCTAGCTCCTACAGTACACTTTAACAGAGACTTTCACCAACTCTGTTTTCTCAGATGTCCACTTATGCTGTTGACAGGTATCAATAGTTTAAATATTTACACAAAAAAAGACTGACCCTACATCGTTGGCTTTTTCATGGTTTAAAAAAACACGGTTAAAGACATAAATATTTTTGGTAATTATTATTTATTACTACCTCTTGACAGACCTATTAATGCACTGTTTAAAATATTTAGTAGCTGTATCATTTATGTCTACCTTGTTTTGTCTTTAGGTAAATGCATCTCTTGAAGAACAGGCATTCGCGGAGGCATGGGGGATGAAGGCTAAGCAGGTCTTCTCTTCTGGAGTTCTCAACACTCTTCCTGACCCTAAAGACAAAAAGTTGATGTCACAGATCAAGCTACTCGGTGCTGCCAACCTTCTCCCGGAAGAAAGAGAGGAGGTTTGTCTGTCAGATATTTGATGAGTCAGTAACCATGTTTGTGACACTGCTAAACTCTTTTGTATCTTTTTAAAAAATTCTCTGCAGTATAACACCATTCTGAGCACCATGGACAATATTTATTCGACATCTAAGGTGCACCCACAGCCAAACATCAGCTGGAGTCTGGAACCTGGTGAGTACGCTATAATAAATACTCAGTTTGAAGGTCAAACTGCACAAATCATATGATGCAAGAATTTTTAAGATGTTCAGCTCAAAACAAGGCAATGTTAAAGAATATGAACAAGTCAACAATGCCCAGGGGAAGAAAACGCTTTTAAGTGATTAAGATCTTATCAGCTTTTAAAGTAGCAAGATGGGGATATTCACTTAAGGAAGGCCTCCAGAGGAAGTGCTGTGGTTATGTTAAAAATCTAGAGAAAAAACACATGGGTAGCTTTTAACTTCAACAGCATTAATTGTGAACAATAGTCCTTTGTGCTTTGTTGGCAAAAACGTCATAAAGTAACAGTGAGGCAAGAGTGCAAAACCAATCAGTTCTGCTAAAATTTTTGTTTGTACAAGTACATATGCTCATTACTGCTGTTAAGGTGCAGTCCCTATACTCATTATTGGTGTCTTAATCTTGGAAATCATCTGTGCTGGGTTACTCCATGGCACATACCCTCACAAAAACATTTCTGTCTTTATAATAACAAAGACTTCCAAGTATCGTTTTTTCCTGCCATTTTATGTGTGGCTCAACTTTCGCCTTTTCCTAACCTTCATTTCCTCTCTCTGGCATTTTGAAGAAAATTGTTGGTTTAAGTAATTGTCAAGATAACACAGAGTTATCACAAGTCTTCCTGCTGTGATAACATGAGCAGACAGAAATCTAAACACCAGCACATCACCATGTGTTCAGGAAAACCTGAACCTTTTGAGTGTTATACACCAGATTAGCACCTTCCTGATTGTGACACTTTTTCCACATCTTTTTGCATTGCTGTTTTAAAGAGCTCACAGAGATCATGGCTAACTCCAGGAGCTACAAGAAGCTGCTGTATGCCTGGGAGGGCTGGCACAATGCGTCAGGTGTGCCACTCAAAAAGTACTATCGGAACTTTGTGGAGCTCAGCAACAAAGCCTCGCGAGCTGATGGTAAGTACTTCTTCCTAGCTATTGATATCGAGCACGAGATTTCTAATGGAGTGAAGAAGAAGCAAAGCAGAATGAGGACACAGGAGTAGAAATGACCACATTAACATTTTTGCCCTGTTCAGGATTTCAGGACACTGGAGATGACTGGCGCTCTTGGTATGAGACCGAAACCTTTAGGCAGGACTTGGAAGAAATCTACAAGACCATTGAGCCCCTCTACCTGAATCTGCATGCCTTTGTGCGCCGCCAGCTCTACAACCAGTATGGTCCCAAGTACATCAACCTTAAAGGACCTATCCCTGCTCACTTGCTAGGTAAACTTGCTGTATCCATCCAATATGAGCTACATGTACATGCATGCATTACTCAGGAGTCGGTCGGCCAAAAATTATAGCAGTTATTTTTTATTTATTTTTAACATAAATGTCTTTAACATAAACAGTAATTTTTCAATCATGCGTAGTAAACACATATGCCATGGCCAATATGAGCTCAGAAAATTAGGATGCAGGCACACCATGGGAGTAGTATAATGCGCTTATCTCATTGCTGTGCATAAACATGCTGCAGCAGGCATTTCCTACAGTGCCTGTGAGTGGTCCACTCCACAGTAAGTCAGAACTGCTGCTTAAGTGTGTTTTCCTCCTCACCCCTAGGAAATATGTGGGCCCAGACCTGGAACAACATTTATGATATGATGATCCCATTTCCTGACAAACCTAACATTGATGTGACTGATGAAATGGTCAGACAAGTAAGTAGGACGGGAAGCTCTTATGGAAATAGATTAGGTTAAAGGAGGGGGGGAAAGAACATTCTTTGGTTCTTCCAGACCATCAAGCTTTCACTGCAATTATAATAATTTTGCCAAACAGTATTAATTGCGACTAGTCTGATTGTTTCCACTTCACAGGGCTATAATGCCACACACATGTTTCGTGTGGCCGAGGAGTTCTTCACCTCTCTGGGTTTGGAGAGGATGCCCGAGGAGTTCTGGGAGGGATCCATGCTGGTTAAGCCCCAAGGTCGAGAGGTGGTGTGCCACGCGTCTGCCTGGGACTTTTACAATCGCAAAGACTTCAGGTAAAATGAATTTTAGTTGTGCTTCACATAGTTTTCATTGCTGATAAAACATAATAAGCAATTCTATTCACATTTCATTCCCTCTTTAAGAATTAAGCAGTGTACCACAGTCACGATGGAACAGCTCTTCACTGTACACCATGAAATGGGACACATTCAGTATTACCTGCAGTACAAGGACAAGCCTGTGGGCTTCCGCCGTGGAGCCAACCCTGGTTTTCATGAGGCTATCGGTGATGTTTTATCCCTTTCGGTTTCTACGCCCAAGCATCTGGAAACCATTAATCTTCTGGAATCTGTGACATCTGACATCGGTAATGGCATGAACACAGAAATAAAACTTTTCCATACCACCAACATCCCATCTGGTGGGCTTCAGTGCCATAACTGTCTAAGAAGGCTTAAATAGAAGGGCATCTTATAGAAGCTCAACACTGCAACACTGCTCATAATTTATCCCCAAGATTCTAATGAAAGATATGTATTTTTGCAATAAAATCCAGATTTTTATAAACTCAGACAACTGAGACGAATTCTTATATCAGTATCTTTCTTATCCATTTTTTGTTTTTGTGTTTTTAATAAATGCCGCTTTGTGTTTCTGTAGAAACTGACACCAACTACCTGCTAAAAATGGCTCTGGAGAAGATAGCCTTTCTTCCCTTTGGCTACCTTATCGACCTCTGGAGATGGGATGTCTTTAGTGGAAAGACCCCTCCGGAGCGTTACAATGCTGACTGGTGGTATCTCAGGTAGGAGGTTATGCATAGAAACTGTCGTACAAGTTAAAGAATTGTTTGTGAAATATGTTTGGATAGAACGGTTTTCTTGATAAGCCTATAGTCAATCAACTGGATGTTGCGATTTCCAGGAAAATAACAAAGTAACAAAAGTCATCTTTGGGTGGTGGACAACTAGCATAGACTCAAGAAAGTTAGTGCTTTATTCATCTTGGAGGGAAACAACTGCCACTGACATGTGACAAGCTTGTAAATATTAGAGCAGGGGTCTCAGATTTATTGGCTGGCTGGACCAGTAAATGTCCTAAAACATATATAGGGCAATAACACCTCCAAACTGTCCCCTTTACTTTCAGTGCCAAGAAGTGCAACCAAACATTGAATCCCTGAGAAGAAATGCAATTTTAAAAATACATGTCAGTTTTTCTATCTGTAAAAAGTGAATTAAAGAAACAGGTTAGCACAGTGTGTGAAGTGAGGTGTTGCTGAAAAGTAAGAGAACTTACCCAGCTGATACTTAATAGATACAAAAAATTCCACAAGTTAATATTTGTCTCATTTCTTTTAACAGAACAAAATATCAAGGCATCTGCCCACCCACCAGGCGTACAGGGGAGCACTTTGATGCTGGGGCAAAATACCACATCCCTGGGAACACGCCGTACATCAGGTAAGCATCCTGTGATAGAGACGATCGATTGGATTACATTTTCAGGACAGTCCCAGCAGCCTTATTAATGTGGTGTTAATACAGGTGTTACTGCACACAATGTGCATCAAAGACAAACTGCTTTAAATTTTAAATCCCTTAAAATGGATACTGTCAGCTGTGTGAATAAGTACTGTGCAAAAGTCTCGAGCCACCCCTCATTTCTTTATATTTGTCTATAAGGAGCAGGACTTCTTAAAAAATGGTCTTGAGCAGGAGAGCGTTCAAATTTTTTTTGGACACTGGCTGCTTTTGCGGTCCAGTCCCTGTAGCTGAGCATTTTCTGAGGAATTAATTTTTTTGGTTTTTTTTGTTTAACCACTTAACTTTCATCTATAAATTATTCAAACATAAAAAAACACAACTCACCTAACTCAAGGGATGAGTCTCTACAGCCATCTGTAAAACATGGTGGAGGCTCTGTCATGGTTTGGGGCTGCATTTCAGCCAGTGGTAAAGGAGATCTTGTCAACATTGTTGGGATTATGAAATCTTTGATCCACCATGTAATATTATGTTATTGTCATGGTCTGCTTGCTGGCAGGCGGAATGGTGGACCCAAATGCAGGACTCAGAGATGATGTGGATGAACTAAACTGACTTTATTTGTTGTCTCTCCAGACAACAACACACACACGAACAAAAGACCGGTAGGCAGGCTGGCAGACGGAACACACAGAAGGGATGAGAACACATGAGGGTACGACGCCACAACGAACCAAGAAACACACAGGGTTTAAATACATAACAGATAACGAGGGGACCGGACACAGGAGGGAGACACAGCTGAACCAAATTAACCAAACAACACACAAAGACAAAACTGAAAACATTCACCAGAAACACAGACCTTTAACATAAAACAGGAAGTGATGAACATGCAGCCTGACCTAGGAACAATCAATAATAAATCATAACAAAATAAATCCAAACCACTGGGTCACTGACCCAGGACCGTGACAAAAGCTGGTATAACCAACACTTGGC
>VVHJ01026174.1:8385-24417 GCA_015107715.1 Tylochromis polylepis
AGTTGTTTGTGTTTTGTTTTTTTTTGGTTGGGGGGGGGGGGGGGGGGGGGGGGGGATTGTCCTGACACAGGTCCTTTGTTTCTGGATGGGTATAAATTCAAGTGGCCGAATGTGTCTGTTGTTTGAGATTTCTGGCTCTCAGCACTCATCATTTCCCAGAAGATAGGTGATCAAAGATAGAGACAACAGGACGCCAAAGACATATCACAGAGAATGTGAGGATTTACATCTGCACTCCTCATAAAAACAGAAGCTTTTACAATGGAGCTCCAATGGGCCCCTGTGGACTGAGCAGAAATGTATGAGTGTGTATGTGTGCGCGATGGATTTCCAGCTCCAAATCACTCTCCTGTTATTATTTGCTATGTGAGAAAAACCTATGGGAACATCAACAGAAAAGGCAATATCAACAATTTCACACAAAGGACCAAATAACAGAATTACGTGCTCGAAAACCTCTGTGTTGGATGAAAACAAATGCGTATGTACAGCACCACATCAGTAAAGCTACACAAACTTGCACAAACACACAGCAGGCACATGCACATCACATGCAATCACAGAGCATGGAAGGGATTACAATATTTTTCCCCCTCAGCCAGATTAGACAAGATCAAATTATTTCCCTTCTGTGATGCCAGTTTTCTGCTGTCTAATGCCGGCTTTTCAAACAACACAAGGTTTATTGTGGGCAGTGCATAATACAGCAGATTTCAAATTCCTGTCAAATGCGGTGTGACAGAATACACTAGCTCTTCGTCGTATTCAGCAGGAGGAGGCCCGCGCAGGCCACTTACACTGGCTGCAGCTAAGCTGTTTATGTCCCCCATTCAGCAGTTACACAGGGCGGCGAGTGTAAACACAACAGTATCTTTTTAATTGTGCTGTTTCAAGCCTCGCTTCTCTGTTGAATTAGAGAGCAGACCACTCTGTTTCTCCCCGAGTCTAGCAGATTAGGGCCCTCGCTGTAAGGAAATGCCGGGGTGGCTCAGTTTGGGTTGTCACCGAATCAGCTTAAACTTCCCTCAGCGAGCATGGCGAAGAGCGATAACAACCATACGCTTGTTTGCGGTGCAGATGCAGCAGTAAGGGTGACTGGGTGAAGGCACTGTGCGCATATGTTTGTATGTCCTGCAGACTTTTCTGCTTGTTGTCCCTATATTTGTTAGAAAGCCAGAGATAAGAAGTGAGAAAAGGAGAGTGAGATACATAGGTAAGTGAGTATACCTGTGTATGCACAAGTGTGTGATACAAAGGGACTGAAAGACTATGAGAATGACAATGTATATAGAAAACAGAGTAGCACGTAATATTATGGCGAGCCCTAGAAAACCAAATCTGATGGTCTCAAGGAAATTTCTCTTTATTATTTAGTGGTCAACTACAATCCTCTCTGGGCACTAGCCAGGCACATGCAGTTACATGTAAAAATAGTGAGCATACAGGATACTACACTACACTACACAACTTGCATATACACACATGCAGACAAATACACACACAAGTGACCTAATAATTGGTGAATCTATAACATCCCTTAAATACTGTGCCTTCCACATTCCATTTTGAAAATCAATCTTGAATCAAATTAAGTCTATATTAACATATGGAATATGGCACACACTGCCAGACATAATCAATAACTGAATACATTTCACAAGTTTAAACACATGCAACTATTTGACTATTTTACTACTGGATTTACAAACATTTCTAATGCAAAGATGCTTTAAGCAGGAAAAGAAATAACACCAAATACACCAGCTTTATGTTTGATTCCATTTATATTAGTCAAAAAGTTAGACAGGTTTCCGTCCGTCTCAAAATAAGAGAATGGCTTGGCTCTACTTATTCTTTCATTCATTTAAAAATTTAAAGAGATGATTGGCGCAATCTCACTGTGCATATCCGGTTTTCCTTTGTTAGGTTAACTGGTGATTCAAGGTGGATAAAACACTGCATAGCGCATAGAATATAGCGCTGTGTGATAATGTTAAAAAAAATTAATAAATAAAGGTGGCTTGCTTTGTACAGTGCCATGAGCGATACTCTATAAAAGCGTTAAACTATAATTAACCCTCTGTCCACACATATTAATGAAGTACAGGGTGTATCAAAAAAGAATCAATTTCAAAAGGCTATAAATGGTACATTTGAAACTACATGGCTGCATATGAACTTTTACATACAAAACTTAGTGTTCACACACGCTCAATGTGTCACCCTCCAAATGTAATACATACGTACATATGATAGGCAAACTCTCCCCATACTTTTGCAAACTTGTCTGAAACACATGAAACTCACAAATCCCCTCTTTCTAACAATAGGCTTTGATTGTTACCGATGAACAACTGCGGAATTAAAGCACTCTGAAACTAGATGGTTCTTTTAGATACACCCTGTACTTCATTCTGTATGTGTATAACTTGAATCCACAACTACAGCCAAAACACAGCGAATGTCCCATAAATGATGTGTACATTTAATTGACAAACCTTGTTGTCAAAGCAAATTTGACAAGTGTTACCAGTGGTAATCATTCATTTTGTTAATTTAACGCCTCATTCTTACTAAAACCTAACTGGAGGTGTTTAAGGTGTTTAATGAAACATATTCAAAGCCAAAATTGTCCTGTCAATACTGGCATCAGATAAAAGTCTCAAAGGCACTGACTCAACTGAAGGAGTGGAGACCCCACAAACAACTGATAGAGAATGGCTAGCTGAAAATGAGCTGTCATAAAATAATGTCATGAAGAAATGGCAATTTTAAGTGGAGGGTAAATGATTAGCACACTGCTTTGCAAGTTCACAAAGACAGCCTGTATATGTTACTTGACACAATTTTAACAAAATCTCAGAAGTTTTCTTAGACCCCAAATTTGTAAGTTCTCCTCATTACACATCTGCGCATCTAGCATCTGTTTCTTCCAACCATTAAAAACTTGGTTGCAATGCATTTTTTATTGCACCATGTGCTTTTGTAGAATGATCAGCTGGATTTAAATAGGTTAGGACGTGTAGGTTTAAAAAATTTAAATGTTGTCTTTAAAAGATGGGGGCAGGGATATAACCTTAGCAGTTGAAATGAGGTCTATACACACTGAAGAAATTAACCTTTTCTCTATTTAAGACCTGTGAAGAAGTTAAAAGTAAGTCGTTGTCTGGCATTCAAGAAAGAAGAGGGTAAGGAGAGAAGCTGAAGGGGTTAAATAAAGGGCAGAAGAGCATTATGAAGCAAGTGCTTTTATGTTAATTGAACTTTTTTTTTTATTCACAGTTTAGGTTTTAGGGGAGGTTTGTGTATATGACACTGTGTGAGCCAGTAACGTTTTGAACATTTTGATTACCATTTATGTTTACTCTGACTTGGGATCCAAACTAGAGGGGCTGAAGACAGACCACAATATGACTGACATTACAACTGAGCAAACAGAATTAGTAAAGTAGGTTGCCACCATTTCTGTCTAGTTACTGGTAGTTTTTACAGCTTTAATCTGGGGTTTTTGAGAAACATAATTTTTAGACACAAATAATTGTGTTATCCTCTTCAATTGACCCTTTCTATTAACGTTCTTGAGAGGCAGGGTTGATAACATTTGCTGCCCATCTCCAAATTTAACGTTATTGTTTTATAACAAAAGATATTTTTTGTGTGCTACTGGGAACATATGAGCTCTTTATCTACTTTTTAAAAAAAACATTTTTTTCTTTTTTTACTGATTTACTGATTTCAGATATGGAATCCAGTTTAAGCTATATGTTTGAGCTATATATTTTTGAAAATCAATATAATATATAAACACAATGTCGGGAATTGTAACTGTTTTCCACTAAAATTGCTTTTAATGTGTTTATTCTGAAAACAAACCAGAAGATGATGCCAGAGATAGATTAAAGCACATTTCTGTCAATTTAGCTCAAAATTAAACAATTTTTTGAGGCACCTACTTTTACACTTGTGCTCCACATCCATCTGTCTTTGTAAGAACCAACAAAAGTTAAGTCGGTTTTCCATAACTTTTATATTGTGATGAAATCTTTTAAAATGTTCATCACTGACATCGCAAAGATTTGATGGGGGAAAAAAAGTCAAGTTGAGTATGTAAAAGGTGACATTATGGCAGTTATTAGCTGATAACATGTTGCTTTTATCATGTTATCCACAAGCTCAGCATAATTCTCTGTTCTTTGATTGCTAATACAATTTTGGAGAACCTACAATAATGGTTCCCATGCTGGTGATTCAGTTGACTTCAGCTTTCCTTTTGAACTCACGTCAAGCATGTATTGATGGATTTCGGGACCAACATAAACACCTTTGTTCTTAAATGATGAAACACATCACCGTTTCTCTCACATCATCCTTGCTTTCCAATACTTAAAACGTCCTAACTAAGAAAATGAGAGGGTTTTTTTTTAATATTTGGAGTCAGCAAGTGAAATTTATTAGTACAGATGAAAGAAGAATGCCAGTAGCAAAATGGTTGTTGATCGGTTAAATTAGCTATAGCTAGTCACTACCCGAATGATAACTAAACAGACAGCTAACATAGCTATCAGGTAACCGCTAATAGCTAAAAGGCTAATGTTCACTTGTCCACCAGCCAGGTTGAGATTTATGATAACTGATTAATACTGACCTCTCAAATTGACACTGAAAGTCAATCTGAAAAACTGATGTTCAGTGTTGAGTGAACTCTTGTTCATGTGTTCAGTTGCTAGTGAGGCAACAGACTGTGATTCTGCCTGTGTGACAGCTGGAGGAGGCCAAGATGGCCCTGTTAATACTGATACTGTTTCAAATGAGTATCTATAGTAATCTGCATTTTAAACTACATTATATAGACAATGTTTTATACACACACACACACACACACACACCCTTTTCAGATTCTGGCTATCACAGAACATGTATTCTTAGCAGTATATGCATATAGTTATGGATATTAAGATTTTCAGCTTGTCTGATTGCTGCTCTATTTTATATCAGTTGGGCTAGGGAAAAAAAAGTTGTTGTAGATGAAAGGCAAAAACATTTGTGTCAAGCTCACCTGTGTAAATTGTAAAAAGGAAAAAAAAAAACCTTCGTTGCCTTGATTGTTAAATGTCATAGATAAGATATCCTGTCAGTTAGAAAAGATGTTTTAAAATACATATATTCCACAGAAAATTGAATTTTCTTTTAATAATTTCAAAGTCAAGGCTAAAATCCAGTCTGAGGAGCACTGAGGTGATGCCTATTAATCCCCGTCTATTCGACAGCAGCGTTGGAAAAGGTAGAATTGTGAAATGACAAGCCTTAAAAAACGCGAATGAGCACACTTGAACGATTTCAACTACAGCTCCCCTCAACCATGCCTGTGGTTTTGAAAAGGAGGCGAGTATGGTGAATTCTGTCTGTAGAGTGATGCAAAGTCAAGTGGACAGGCAGGTAATAGGAGGGAGAGGTGGGGAAAAAGAGACAGGCATGGAGCAATCATGAAAATGAATGCAAATGGAGGCAAGGGCAGCCATGGGAGGCCCAGGAGCATGGAGAAGGATGTACTTTAAAAAGATCTGTTCAAAGAGCAAAGAGGCCCAACCTTTACTTGAATCGAATGAATAATTGGAATAAGCATACAAACTTACTCTGTCATTTTCATGAACATCAAATTTCTAAATACAAGACATTGTCACATCTTAATATGTCCTCCTTTATTTAAGCAGACAATACACATCAAATTTCCAACAGAAGCTACGTGCTACAATTAATTTATACTGGAATTTATTACCAAGATCAGATGATACAGTGGAATCACTTCTGCAGTCAGTGGGCACATACATTTTCAATGCCGTATTAACAGTAGAGACCTTTGAGAGATGAATCCAAAGTGATATCATATTAGCTGCATCTCAACAGCAGGATTAGCCATTATGTTTTTACCAAGCATGCAGTCCCTTGTGTAATTTCAAACTAAAACTCTTTCAAAAACTTTTTCTTCACTTCCACGGAAAAATGTGCTCCACCATTCAGTCCATCTTTGCTTCCTTCACATTGCTTTCTGGACCACTTCTCTTCCTGCTTTCAGTCCATCCCCACAGTTTCTTCCAGTTCCTTTTCTCTCTATCATCCCATTGACGTTTCCCCTTGGCTTTCTCACTTGTATGCCTGCCCATTCCCCTCCCTACACTCTCTCTTCCACACAGTGTGGATGTAGGGTAGCAGCTTTTCTGCTCAGTCGTCCCAGACTGACAAGTACCTTAAAAAACACTGTCAGTTTAAAAACATGACGTTCCGTGACCTTCCCGGCATCCCACACCCATGCCCGATAAATTAATGGAAATATACATCAAAGCTGTGAGTGTGTCTATATAGGTGCATGGATGTGCTGTTTTCATTTCTCAACGTGTGGGTGTGAAAAATGACACTGATGAATATATATTACTCTGGGGCCATTCAATTGTGAAGAGCCTAAAACAGCACAAGGTGTGTCATTTGCATTAGATGTGCCTGTTATGCATGTACTTAAAGTATGTGTGTTACCGTGTATAGATGTTTTTTCATTTTTTAATGGAAAAATTATTACTATTATATCTGATGCACAACTTTAAGTATTTTACTGTTTATGAACATTTCCCATCTGCTCATTGCAATAAAACAAAGTCCAGGTTGTGTGTATTGTTTACACTTCTTTAGAGTTTGATGACTTTCCTAATAACTTTGAAGACTGGGACAGTAGGAACCAATGTGCTGGCAAACATCATTTCTCTCCCTCTCACTTATTTGCCCTCTTCCTCTGCACCACAGGTTCTGGATTTCCTGCAGCTTTGAACATCTCAGCTTGTGGTTCCAGATTAATAAAACAGGGAATTAATTAATTTTGGATGAAACCTTCACAGTTGGGGACAGGTTGTGCCTCATCAAGGCCTGTATTATTGACAAGACTAAAAAGCTGCAGTTCCCTAGGAACCAAACTGTTATAGCCAGACACCCACCAACATTTCTTCCATAAAGAATGCTAACTGTACGAAGTAAAGAATTGATAGTTAATTGAGCATAATTTCAAACAAATCATCATTGTGGCTTAACACTAAAAGGAATGTCTTTAACATCAGTAGGGCCCATCATACACTGTTAGCCTAGTACTGTGGACGAGTTCAAGAAAGTTCTGATGAAATCCTGATAAGATATGAAGATTCACCCTGGAGGAAGTATACATTCACCAGCTAATTTCAGAATATATTCTTTTAAAAAATAAAATTAATATTTTTTTCATGAATTATCTACAGCATTTTTCACAATGTGGCTTCCATAAGTAGCAATGGGAATGGAATGGAAAAAAAGATGACAGGAGTAGTTTTTCATAAAAGTTCCCAAGGAGAATAAACCTCGGTAGAGAAATCTTAAATTTACTTTCCCCGACGCTACTACAGATTTTCTGTTTTAGTCCAATAAAGAAAATAAATGAATAGAAATCGTGACAAAGCACTGAATTCTTTCACCTTAGTGCCAGTACAGCTAGGGCTACATTTGTCTTCCTTGATGTGTGACATCTGTATGTAGAAGCATCGTGTGGTTCCATTTAGTTGTTTTCTCTTTGGTGACTATATTTTGTCCTTCCAAGCAGCTTGCCATGAAAATTTAAATGGATGCTAAGTGACTAATGCACTTTTTCAGTTGTGTGTTGAGACAATAAAAAATTAACAACAGAAATAATTAATTTTGATTGGTGCCAACAGTACTGAAAAACTTATGTTGTGCCCTGATAAGTAATTTATACCTCATGCAAATTCTCCTCTTCACTTACATGCAAAATAATGTCACTTCTGTGTTATATAAATTCTGAAAGACTTTTAACTTATGTTCCACCATGTTGTGATTACAATATGCCCCTGTGCACCTCAGCATGGCTTTGAAATTTTATTTGCTTTTATTTTAAAGTTCTACCCAGTCATCTAATATGCATTTAACCAGAGGTAAACATGCATCCTAAGCAGGATTTCATTTTGTAGCTATTAATTCTTACCTTTCTTCCTGGCATGGCTCATTGTCACACCATTGTAAACATCTCTCCTTTTGTTTTGCTGTCTGCTGCGTAGCATATCGCTACCAGCGCTGCGTGCCTTAAATTTAACTGTCATTTAGCCTAATGCGGCATCCAGTTCCTCTTGTTTACATGATGTTTGCCTACAACTACCACTGTTTGTCTGTTTCCTAAAGTGATTCAACAAATAGAGCCAATGTTACAGCAGTACCTACAGTACTTCTGTGTCTTTACAAGAAGAACAACGCTCTGTCCCATCTAACAGTGACTTTTGTTTTTACAGGTTAATATGATCACGATTTGCAGTATGGGCTATACACAAACTTTTTGCTGTGTTTCCCACAGGTTGCTTCACTTGTGTGCTGCAGTCTACAAAGCTTTCACATAAGATTAGCATTTCATTTAATCATTGTAAACATAAAAGTCATGTATACACACATCAAAATGATATCCAGTTTGGATTTTAGATAATTACTTTCATACTTTCCATTGCTTTTCTCTTCTGGGCAAGTAGATACAAAGTAAATACAAACGAAATAGAATTTTTTTAAAAAGACGCAAGCAATGTTATTGCAACACAGTAACTTATATTTCCTCCCAGTTTAACACTCACACATTCAAATATAAAAACTAACCTCAACCCATTTGAATTACTGAGTGTACTCACGCACACACAAACACCCACAGATTCTTCTCTGCCCCTCGTGATCTTCTTGTTATCCCCGTATGGCATCTTGCTGAATGAGTGAATCCATCCTGACAACAAATGGGATATGAGACAAAGAATATGTTTCCCTTCACTACACCCATATTACTAATAGATAGACTGTTGGGTTGCATAGCATAAATACTTTAACCACGTCGCCTCCATTTGTAACAGTGTGGCCCAAACTGATTCAAACAGGAACATATTAAATATAAATTGGCATTTTATAATGGCCTTTTGTGTGTGAGTATGTGTGTGTGTGTATCTGAGAGTGTGTTGTTTGGACTCTGGTCATGTTCTGCAGGGACACTCCAGCCCTTGGAGACTAAGTAAATTGAGGAGGAAGACAGACAATGTTTTTCTGTGGAGATTTAAGTTGTGATGGCAATAAGCTGAATCAGGTCAGTACAAGAGAGATGTCTGTTATCCAGACAAATTTCTTCCTACTAAAACACTACACATTTGCATAAAAGCACAAATAAATAGCCATCCATCCACCCACATATGCACAAATGTGGTAATTTTATGGGGAAGTACATATCAAAAAGTGCCATAGGAGTTTAAATATTGTACAATTAAAGGTCGATTAAAAGGCTTTGTCATGAGCATGATTGAAAACTTTCTGAGATTATATTAGCACTGCACCAAGTCGGACGCAGGCAGGTTGTGATAGAAACAAAAACAAAAACTTGCATGCCTTGTAAAATAAAACAAAGAAATGAAGAGTAAAGACCAAAGGAAAACTTAGGAAGCATCCTAGGGAGAAAAATTAAACCTGCATAATGGTAGCAAGTAATGCTTACCACGAGAGAAGCACTAGTTAGCTGTGCAAATGCACAGAGCATGTAGACCAGAAGCAACGTGGTTTCTTGGAGCTTGTACTACACTCCTGTTGGACATCATGTCAACCCAGAGCTGATCCATCATGCTCAGACACGCACACACTCTAGCTGTGAAGCTCTGACCACAGATCTGTCATTGTAAAGGCTGTAGAACATCTTGTCTGTCTAACACACACACTACAGCTAAACTGCTGTACGACATCTTAAATCACAGGTCCATCATTGTACTGGGGGAAGAACATCTAGACTGTCTTGTTACAAACCTAAGACAGCAAATTGAGGCAATTATGGCTTTGTGGATTACAACATGCAACTATAGAGGCTTAGGAATTTTTTCTTTGGCTTGATTATATTGGCTTAATTTGTTTCACACACCGATGCTTTGTGACCTAATTACACAGATATGAAAGTATGTATATTGTAAAACACCTCACCACTCTTATTTTCAGAAAACAAGTTTTTATACAGTACAGAAATACACATTCACTACAAGCACAGTAATATATGCATAAATACTAACGCAATTAAAAGCTCTTAATCTGCTAGTTTCTCAAAATGGATGTGTACTCTTAGACATTTACTGCTAATGCAGTCACTGTTCTATTATTGATGCAATGCCAAAATTTTTATTATTTTAAAATACTAACTTTTGTGTTTTTGTTTGCGATTTACCAAATGTCTTTTGAGCACCTTCAAGCCCCTAAGGAGCGATGATTTTAACATCTGTTAGTAGGAAATAACCTCTTTCTTCTCAGGGAGGATTGTTAGCATATAGAGAAAAAAAAACTGATTTTCTGAGGACACAAACCTTTGCTTACAGTGTCAACACCAAACAAATTTTGCTCACACCTTCCTGTATTGGCACTTAATCATATACTGTGTCAAATTTATCTTGCTGATAACTTGTAAATCCTATTTTTAACCCCCAGAAGTTCTGTTTAACCTTATTGTTTAACCTAGATTGTTTTTTATTTATTTTTGAGTAGATGCATTTATCATCAGAAAAACATCATACCACACAGTCATAAAGTCCTAATCTCAACATTTCACTAAGTCCCATATGGAGCAAGCATTAACTCGATGCATTAAAACAAAATTTCAGCTCATCATGAAGAATTCATATTTCTGAACATGATTATTGTTTTAAAAATATCAAAACACTTGGGGGGGAAGAGACAAAAGTCAGGATGAGTGAAGAGACCAAAAACAGACCTTAGGAGTATTAAAAATAAAAAGACTGACAGAAGGAAAAACTACCAGTCCATCTTACTTCACCAGTTCAGATACTGTCAGCCTTTGATTTTCAGATAATCTTCTTATCCTCTTCTTTGAGATAAGTGGACATTGACTTGCTGTTGCTCTCTGTCTATTTGCAAGGTGCCTTGTGTGACACACACACACACACACACACAACACACATGCACACACACATACACACGCATACACACTCATGTACTGAGGTACACAAAGTTTAACCAAAAGCATATGTACAGATACACATACATAGCTGTCAAGCTCACAAATTCGCCTTTGGGTTTTCACCATCGATGGACAATGTCCTACTTTCTCTTGCTTACGGACACAAACATTCTAACATGCATGTACACGCATATATTCTGGGGGACTAGCTGAGCACCCAGGGGTTGGATAGCATCACATGTGAACAATTTACACACCAACTGACTGTTATAATGTATCTCAGATGCTTTCTCTCCATCCTACAGCAGCTGTGAGAGATTGAAAGATATTCAAGACAGTTCTGCTAATGGATCAAGAGACAAATGGGGCTTTAAAAGGGATAGCCGCTTCTCAGGAGTGTGCACAGAGGAGATAATTATATGACATATTCTTTGTCTGGTGATTTTTATCCATTGCCATTTTTATTAGCTCCTTTGAAAATTTATTCTGAAACTGTAGGAGTGCAATGTATCACAATGTATAGCACTAGTTTTATGACATTTTCTTTACCGAGTGATTGTGTCATAGTTCGCTGTCATCATAAACAGCCATAAAAAAAGAGTGCATCCACTCTGTAACTTATGTTAGCAATGTTTATTATACTTTAGTGACATGAAAATTTTGAAAACTAATAAATTCCATTCAGAAAGATTTATACTCTTCTTTTTTTTCAATAGGAAAACATAGAGCAGAAACTACAGTGACTCTCTCCCACATCACAGTCACAGAGTCTGAACACTGAACACTATTTTATAAAGGTTAAAGTTTTATAAACATTAAAGTTTGGAATTTTCAGAATCCAAAAATCTTGGATTCTGAAAATTGGTTCAAATTCAGTGCATTACCATTTATAGAGATTGTGTGTCACACATTACATGAACAAAAAACAAATGAAAAAAAACCTTACATTTACATAATATACATGTCAGAAAAAGGCTCTTTTGTGTGTTTGTATAGTAATTGAATGTACATTCATTCAATATATAGACATCATGAGCTTCTCTATCTTTAAGCTGTGTCTGTGAGAGAGAGAATGGTACTGAGAGAGAGAAAAGAATGAGAGAGAGAATTAAACCATTAATCAAATGTTATTAATGACTCACCCATATGCATGTGCTGGACAATTAACCATTCACAGGTGAATGCAGCTGATAGGCGCTTTGCTTTCTGTGCGACAAATTGAAAGAACTTTGATAACATCAGCGGCATCCCTCTTTTTTCTATACTCATTCATTCTCATTGGGGTTTTTTTGTTTTTTGTTTTTTTGTTTTGTTTTGTTTTGTTTTGTTTGTTTGTTTGTTTGTTTTTGGGGGGGGGGTGTTTCCCTGTTGTCGACTGGGTGCTCGTGTTGCTTTGGTTATCAAACTATCACCAAAATTTGCTTGCCCATCTACCAAGGGAGAAAACAGGAAAGCAAGCAGACCAGAAAGAGAGAGGGAAGAGCCTAATTACTTTAGACTCTTCCACTGTCAGGTCATTAATAAATCCTAGTTATCTTCCCGTGATGCCCAGCCAGGAGCCTCTCCCAGCCATATCTTCTTCTTATCTACTATAAAATATTTGGAAATTTTTTCTCTAAAAATAATTCAAGATTTTTGTCTTGGCTGGATAATAAGAAAAGGAAAAACATCCCAAGGACCATACAGGCGATATTCATGGCATAATGGAAAAGCCCCACTAAGTGTGTGCGCTTGTGTTTGTATGATTCCATGTGCATGTCTACATGCACGTGTGTGTTCCAGGTGGATAAATGTGCTAGAATTACACTTGCCTTAGCTTCATAAACATTGATGGATCTGGGCAACCTGCAAATGCAGATAAGGACTGTGGAAAAATCACTGGGGCAGTATTTTTACTTCCTGGCCAATGTATATTTAAAAAGGAGTATATATGTGTGGGTTACATATGCATTACTTACTCTTTTGCCAACATACATCAATGACAAGCAAGGAAAAATGAATAGTCAATAACAGCATGGTGGGGTTGTCCCGCGGAGTCCAGCCATGCATATTTTAGACCTGCCTCTATCAAATAGAAATAGTAACGTGATATGCAGTTCATTTCCTGTGGTGTAACCTCTCTGGCCTTTTTGCTTGGGAGTCTGGTAGATGGAAAACAGAGCGGAGAATTTGTAAATCAGGTTGGGTACATGGGGCAACAATGTTTTTTACCTGCTATCATTTGTCTAGCTACAAGGCTGAAACTAAGTTTACATTTTTATCCGTGGCCAACTATATCAATGCCGACAACTGCTCTCTGTTCTTGCAAGGGTAAGCGAGGGCAGTCGCTTCGTAGTGGTTATTCATGGCTGTCATGCAGAGTTAACTTGATCATTATATTTTTTGGGGTTGTGTTAATGAAGTAATATTATACCATTTCAGCCATCTGGCTTGATTCCAAGCCATAGTCTTCAAGTATCACAGTTAAGCACACAGAATGTGCATGTGTTGAGCGTGTATGATGTCCCTAAGCTTTCAGATACATCCCATAATACCCAGTTATTATCTTCATCTCTCCCTTCTGATGACAGATCATTTCCAGCTGCTTTGAAACAGTAGCACCCTCTGCTGTGTACAGAACTCTGATCACACAAGAGCTGTATTCAGTGGGAAATTGAGAAACTGAAATACTGGATCATGAAAGACACAGTTCACTCCAAATGTCCCATGTCTGATCAAATACATACCATTAGAGCACTCAGCAGAAAAGGAAGGAGGGCTGGCCAGTTCAGACAAAGTGTCAGAAGAGAAGGTGAACAGGTATCTCTTTGTGTTCACTGAGCAGAAATATATTGAGTCTGTTTCACTTAGAGGTAGCACATAACTGAACATTCAGCTAATAATAGTATATTATTTCTTCCTTTTATATTCAGTTGTATTCATGTATAATCCTACTATTCCTTCAGCATGAACAAACATACCCAATTCTGGACATCTAAACGACGTCCAAACTAGGTCCACAATTTGGACGCTCAACCAAATAAACGGCTCGCCTTTTGTTTGAAACTCAGTTCTGTCTCTTTCCGTGTCTGCACTTGGGTCCTCCTTTTCACTCCCACACACAACTGGGGTTTTTTATTTTAAATGTTCCTGTTTTTCTTTAACTGGTTTATTTATTTTAATTAATCATCTGATTTGTTTGTAACCAGGTTAAAATTGTAATTTATTAAAATGTGTTGAAAGATTAAAAACATGGAAATCCATGTTAAAATGTAAAATAATAATGGTTAAAGTATTTAGAAACATTTTGGAATTGCTTTTAAAAGGACTACAATTTAATAAATTTAAAAGAGGATTTCCATTATATATGGTTCATTTTTACAAGTATCCAGTTTTACTGTGAAGAGCTGATTGTAAGAGGACGTGAATGTGGTTGTGTTCGGTAGCAGAGCTGGGAAAAATTGCGACGGAAAGTACGAGAAGCTTGTGCAAGTATGTATGAAATGGACTATCTGCTTGATAGTCCTCTGAGAAACTGGGGATATTTCTGCTCGAAATCCACTGTGCAGCTGCTCATTTTTGTTTTAGGGTCAAGAGTCTGCGCCATCTTGAAGATGTCCGCTGATCACTCTCCATTCCTTCATGTTTTCTGTACAGAAATGGCACACTGAAACACTAGTGTCACTGTCCTGTGAAGCAAGTTTTACATGGTCATGGACTGAGAGGGTGCCAGACAAGAAAGAAGCCCCTGCCCCAAAATCAAAAACATTGAAACTCTACTGAAATTTGCAGTTCCCTATATGGACAAGCCAAATCCTTTCTGGAATAAAGTTTTATAGTTAGATGAGACAAAGAATGAACAATTTGGCCATAATGAAAAGAGGTATGTTTGCAGTAAAGGTGAGGATTTCAAACCTAAGAACACTGTATCAGCTGTCAAGTATGGTGGTGGCAGCATCATGCTCTGGAGCTGTTTTGCTGCCAGTGGTACTGATACATTGCACAAAGTTGATGGAATAATGTAGAAAGAAGACTAGCTCCAAATTCTTCAGCTTTACCATAAATAGCTGGAGACTTGAAACACAACTGGATGTTCCAACAAGACAATGATCCCAAGCACACATCAAAATTGATTTTCGAATGGATAAAGCAGGATAACATTAAACTTCTGGAAAGCCCCGACTTCAACAGTATTGAAAATTTATAGACCACACTTAAAAGTTGGATCAGAAACCAATCAATTTAAATCAAATCTGCCCATTCTGCCAAGAGGAGTGGTCAAACATTAAGCCAGAATTATGGCAAAAGCATGAGTGTGAATGGTTGTCTGTCTCTCTGTGTTAGGCCTGCGATAGACTGGCGACTCCCCCATGACCCTGATAATGATAAGTGGAAAAGAATAGATGGATGTATATACATTGCTCAAAAAAATAAAGGGAACGCTTAAACAACACAATGTAACTCCAAGTCAGTCACACTTCTGTGAAATCAAACTGTCCACTTAGGAAGCAACACTGATTGACAATCAGTTTCACATGCTTCTCAGTACCTATGCCTTGTGGCTGATGTTTTGGTCACTTTTGAATGCTGGTGGTGATTTCACTCTAGTGGTAGCATGAGGCGGAGTCTACAACCCACACAAGTGGCTCAGGTAGTGCAGCTCATCCAGGATGGCACGTCAACGCGAGCTGTGGCAAGATTTGCTGTGTCTGTCAGCGTAGTGTCCAGAGCATGGAGGCGCTACCAGGAGACAGGCCAGTACATAAGGAGACGTGGAGGAGGCCGTAGGAGGGCAACAACCCAGCAGCAGGACCGCTACCTCCGCCTTTGTGCAAGGAGGAACAGGAGGAGCACTGCCAGAGCCCTGCAAAATGACCTCCAGCAGGCCACAAATGTGCATGTGTCTGCTCAAACGGTCAGAAACAGACTCCATGAGGGTGGCATGAGGGCCCGACGTCCACAGGTGGGGGTTGTGCTTACAGCCCAACACTGTGCAGGACGTTTGGCATTTGCCAGAGAACACCAAGATTGGCAACTTGGCCACTGGCGCCCTGTGC
>VVHJ01026177.1:0-11959 GCA_015107715.1 Tylochromis polylepis
CATGCACTGGCTGGCCAGCACAAGATAGCTGTTGTGAATTACAGACCAAAGCTACCTCAGTCCTTGAGAGTCACTGCTGTTTGGCAAGGCTGAATTGTTTTGCTCACTGTTCCCTTCTGAGGATCAGCTCCTGTGATGTACACTAAGAATAGCATTAAAAGACTTTATTCTCTGGCAGCTGACAGGGCTTTCGATGGTTTATTACCTAGCTCAATGTGGAGCAATATACCATCGCTTAAGCTATTACACAGACACCATCCCTGTGCTTTGAGTGAATTTACAAGTGATTGTTTGTTTGGTTTTTTTTCCTTAATGCACACATCCGCTCTTCTTTTGTGTATTTGATTTATTCCGGCTGGGAAAAGAAAGGAGACTTAAACTGACTCGACAGGACTTGATTGCTGCTTCTGTTTTGTTTTATAATGTGAGAGCCAAGCGCAGCAGTCTCTGTATTACAGTATGGACGCAGAACATTTGTCAGGAAGTTTTCATAAACAAGTCAAGACTGTGAGGCTGGGCAAATATTAAATATGCTGGTATTTACTCTAGAAACAAACTGCAGTGAAGGATTGAATTATACAGGCCCCTTCCCAACCCACTCCTGTTCCTCCACCCACACGCACGCATGCGGGTATACAGTGCATAACGAGCTGCACAAACAGCACAGATATATAGGCACGCATGACATTAGGTGTGACTGCTCGTACACGCGTATAAACACATACACACATACTTTGGCCGTGCTTAGCACCAGGAAACGAGTTGTTTTATGAGTCAGCCTTCATCTTGATAGGGGGAAATAAAAGTCCTTACCCTCCTTCCTTCCATCCTTGCTGTGACGCCCTCCACTCCTAAATCAGACCCTCGAGAGGGGGAGTTAGGGTTGCCCTGGGCACTTCAAGTGGCTCACACAATAGCAGATTTACAAGGTTTTAAATTTCTATGAGGGGCCTCACCAACCCAGCCATGGCCCCTTTCTGATGGAGGAGACCCTATGAGTTTATTACCTTGTCCTAAGACAAAAACAAATGCCGCTCTCTGACATGAATACTGACTACTGTTGTAACATTTACTACAAAATGACTCCTGCTGATGGAAATGACCAGAAAGGCTTTGTGAAAGCCAGACCGTTATATTCAGAGTTCATGACTTTCAGCGACAATCATTCTTTCAATCAATCATTCACTCCGTCGGTCCCACTTTATTTGTGCACTCTTAACCAAGTGCTGAGTGGTTTTGCTAGAAACCCGGGCCAAAACCTCAGAGGAGGACTGAGCCAAGAAAGGAGCCGTGAACATGTACTTCACTATAATTTAGGGGAAAGCAGTTTGAATTGATTAATGTAGAGCGCTGGCTAAAAGAAAGGATGATTAAATAGAGTGTATGAGAGTCTACACTTTAATATTTCACTTTTTGACCAATCAACAGAGACAAAGCTATTTTCTAAACCAATCCTGAGTGTTACTCTCCCATAGCCATTAAATTTATCTGTTCTTCACTTTATTCAGATCCCTCTCCAAATCCAGCCCCTGTTGAATTAAGATGTGACTTGGCTAAGCCATGTGGGCATTAGCCTTGATTTGACTCTGTCTAGCTTGCCCACGTTTCAGAGTAGCCCTCCCGTGGTTGCAGGTGTTTTTCTCATTTATTGGCATAAAGTGTAATTTTGTCTCTGCCTGATGCTGTTGCTTGTCAGTGGATAGATAATGGCACTGCTGCTAACTGCTAACTCCGATATGTGTGTTTGCTGGTGTGTTTCCACAGGAGGAGTGCCAGAACTACATCAGGGTGCTACTGGTAAATGGGAACAGGCTGTTTACATGTGGAACCAATGCCTTCACCCCCATCTGCACCAACCGAACGGTATGAACAATGCCAGAATTTGTCTTGGCTTCTATAACGCTACATTATTTTGACCTTAACTTTTATACAAAGTCTTATCATTTATATCCTATATACTATATCCCTGATAGTCTTAATTCAAGTGAAGTCGGTATATTATTAATATATAATGTTACATCCTTCAACAGTGATAGTCTGCTAGTATTTTTGCTTGTCACCTATTTTTTCAGTGTTATATTACACTGGTAGTGAGTATTAAGACATAACACATACATGCCCTTGCAAATGAAAAGATAAATTCATGTGCAATAAAATGTAGTCTTTTCAGTGTTGCTACATCTTCACACAGTAATATCAGAAGCCTGTTGTTTGACAAGCTAGCTGTCCATCCATCCATCCATTTTCTGCTGGGTTCAAAGGGGGCAGCAGTCTAAGCAGAGATATCTAGCCTTCCCTTCTCCCCGACCACCTCCTCCAGCTCTTCCAAAGCAATACCAATGTGTTCCCAAGTTAGCTGAGAGATGTAATCTGACCAGATTTTTGACTTTTCATTTTGAATGTCATTTTCCCAAATGACCAAGCTCCTTTCTTTATGTTTAAGACTGAGACCAGCCAACCTTTGGAAGAAGCCACTGCTTGTGTTCACAATCTTGCTTTTTCAGTTACTCCCCGCAGCTCATGGATTCATAGGTAAAAGTAACAATGTAGATCCAATGTAGTTCCTGCCTGTGGATTGGATGGTGGTCAAAAGAAGCGGTCTCAGTGTTTCAATCAAGTGCCTTGGCTGGATCTTGGCTTTGGCAAATCTTATGTGCCAAAGACTAATCAAGCAGAAAGTCTAAAAATACTCTTCTACGTGTATGTCTTGGGTTTTCATTACTCCTCCAGCCTGCTTATGGAAATCTTTGTCTATCTTTTTTATATACCACATCTTTGGGTAATAGGCTAGCCTGCATTTTGAAAATTCATACTAAAAAGGGATAACTAGATTTGTTAAATTTGATACCAAGGGGTCTTGATGAAGCATCATTATCTGTATGATTATATTTGTGAGTATGTATGTCTCACTTTCATGTTGAGTTTTGAGTAGCCAGTTTAGTTGTTCTCTCGAGCATCCCTGAAAGTCGTTATTTTTTAATAAGCCTGCAAATATTCAAAATATTAAGACTGATTGATTGAATGGATGTTGTCAGAAAGAAAGGTCAAGGTTGATAAACACATTTAATCAAAGTGTGATTGAGATCTTAATATCACAGGATTCTCTGTACAAGCTCCTGTGGCTTTTCTTGCCTCCTGTTTTGCACTCTGGGATGTAGACTAATTACAAAATAAATCTTATTAAGCTCTCTTATTTTGGATGTCGTGTTACCTCAGACTTGTTAAGCATCGTAATCAAAACATTGCCTTAAGCTCATTACTCCTGAAAATCATGGTGCTGGCCTGCAAGTAAACAGACTCCCTGTCTCATCTGTTCCGCTTTGTCCTTCTTCATGAGTCACAGCAATTACTTTGCACCTTTCTAGCACATCACATTGTCTTTTCGTCTTCTGTATTTCTTTCTAGCGTGACGCAAAGTTTTCGCTCCTCTCTCTCTTCCTTCAAATTCCCTGCAGCTCTTAATCCCATGTTTTAAAGGATGTTTAGCTGGACTTTTCATTTTTCACAATAGCACAATTGTGCTATTGTGTTTCAGCAGGCTCTTGACACAGTAGAGCAACCCAATATTTTTCTTGTGAAGTAACCACCGGTTTGCAAGTGGCTGCAGCCCTTTCACTTTTATTATAAAAGCAGCACTAATAACCATGTTTCTTGGTAACTGACGTGTCAGCTGAGAACCTTTTTTTTTTGTTGGTGGTGGCAAATGCTCACTGATGTTAAGTATAGAGCAACATTTAAAATGTTAGAGTATTGTTCTTACGTTAGAACAGCAATAAGGCGATAGCATAGATATCCAGCTCTTGTTCTGTTGTGCGTTTAGAGGAGGAGGAGGCAGGAGCTTACTATTATGATGACATTTGTTTTTGTCCAAAAGCACTGAATCCAAAGGTCACTGGCTCATAATGACTGTTTACCGCTGTGAAAATACATATAGTTGAAATGCCATGGCATTATTATAGCAGTATTTCATCAGGCGCTGTCATATTTACCCACTGAACGTCCGTTAATGTGAAACATGAGTTGGGAACAGCAACGGCGATGGAATCACGCTCGGACAGATTTACTATCAGCTGTGGTGATGAACAGAGAATGAGGAGAATATTAATGGTTTAATAAGTGCTGGGAGACGGATGATTAAATGCTGTTAACCATTTGAGTTTTTTGACTGACTTTCTCTCTTTATTTATGTCTCTATTTTACATCGTTATAGTGATCCTAGTTGGGAATAGATTACATTATACACTATAACTTATGCTGCAGCACAGGATGAGAAGGAGGTTCGCCTTCTGTTCATGGTTACTTCACAGATAGGCACTGGATGTGTCATATAAAGTGATATTCCCTGTGTCTTGTAGAGGATTACCGTTGACAACTCAGTCCACTAGCGCATCTCGGATCAGACATAGGGCTTGCGGCTAGACTTCTTGCTATAGTGGGTAGTTTAAAATTCTCTCAATGGCAGCTCAGTAGCACCATACAGAGCATCCCACTGGCACTCGCAGTGATCTGTTTTCCACTGTGAGCTGTCTCTTTCTGCATCGTCTCTATCAGGAGCATTCAGAGTCACTTCAGCACCCTGTTCTTGCAGCTGCCGGGTCCACCATAGAGACAACTGTCACTTCACTTCCTCAAAATGCGACGGATGCACTGCATTCTATTTATCACTCCTGCTCTTGGTTTTCTAAATGGCCCGATTGACCTAAAAATGACTATTCCAGCCCACAGAACGAGTCCAGTCAATAGCAGGCTTTCATCTCGGCCTGGCAGAGATTAGACAGGGCCGCTCTGTCTGTTGTGGTTTGGGCGGAACAGGGGTGGCAGGAATGAACAGAACTCTTGATCCAAATTGACCAGCTCCAGGAAATTGGCCGCAGAAGTCGGCTGGCTCTTTATGGAATAAGGGAAGGAATGCACAGATTGTTCAGCTGGTGAAAACGTGAGAAAAGCAATGGGAACATTTGAAGCGTCTGAGACTTTGCACTGTCACTTGGAGTGGGATAGAGTCATAAATGTGGAACGAGGCTGATTGATAGAAAAGTAATTGCAAATAGAATAATTTTAATTATCTTTTGCGCATTTCTAAACCTGAGATTAGTGCAGTCATTTGGCGTCACGCATTCCCCCCCCCAGAACTCAGATGAACTTGGATGGGAGCACAAACCATGAGCTAATCCCCGTATACTGTGTTTACTTTTGCACCATAAAATATAATTACATCTTGGATTTAAAAATTGCATTACTACTTTTTTGGTATTCAAGGCTGTGTCTCTGAGCTATGGCCTGTGCTTCTTTTTTTTTTGGAGGAGCAACCGGAGTAGTGTGTCAGTGCTAAGCCGGGGTCATGCTGTAAAGTATTTTTAAAAAAGCGGGGAGTTGGATTTGGCTTCATATTCAAAGGCAATATGCAACAGAAGACTGCATCTCACATCAAGCCTCTTTTTGAGCTCAGAAGGGCTTCTTAAAGTTGTGGTATAATAGCTTTACAGCCAGAAAAACATCTGCTGTCCTGTAGAGACATCAGAAACCAAACCAACTAAACAATGCAGCCAAGAGTAACTTGATTTAAGAAGCCTGTTTAGGAATTTTATTGGTTTTATAACAGGTGGTTTCTTAACATTGGACTTGAAACAGCTGCTGTGTTGCTCTGTTTTACGTTGCTAATGATTCTAAATGTGTTCTTGCTGCTCCTGAAGGTTTTGTTCGAATAGATCTATGTGTGTGTTTCTCAGTAGATGTAAACCAAACAAAACATAATGAGAGGAAGTTTTTTTTTTCCCTTTTTTCTCCAGTCTGTAGCATTTGCATATTGGCAGGAACAAACAAAACATTACCAGACTCCTCCAGTTTGAATTTTAATGCTGCCCTTTGATACTATGTCCTATATTTTTATGCAGGTTTTCAAAAATAATCATTTGTGTGAAGATAACACATCTTATTCCCACGAGTGTTTCTTTTCATTGTTTTGGCTTAACTCATGGGATACTCATGCTAACAATCAAAATAAGCTTCTTTTAGTAGTATGTATGGAGCATCTGCTTCCAGCCACTCACTGTTTGTTTCCTCTTTAGTCTCCTCACCTTCATTGTCTTCTCTATCTGCGTTGCAGTTGACTAATCTGACAGAGATCCACGATCAGATTAGCGGAATGGCTCGGTGTCCCTACAATCCCCTCCACAACTCCACCGCCCTCATCACCTCCAGCGGGGAGCTGTACGCCGCCACTGCCATGGACTTCTCTGGGCGAGACCCCGCCATTTACCGCAGCCTGGGCGGCTTGCCACCGCTGCGAACTGCCCAGTACAACTCCAAGTGGCTCAACGGTGAGGAGCTGCCAAAGTTCAAATGAATGCTACATTTTATGCAAATATATGTAAAAAGTTGTTACATAAAGATGAATGGCCATTTCGAATGGAGAGAAACACGACGGGGGGGATTTGCTTTCTTTTTTGCTTTCTCCCTGCGCAGCTATCAAACATTAGCACTGCAGCTGCCGGGCTTCAATTTGTGACTTCGAGGATGCTTGAGCTTGGCAGATGCTTATGTAGCATGGGAGTTGGAATCTGTCTCTGTTGAAAGATTATCTTCCACCTTAAATGTGCTGCGCAATGCTGTGTGGCGAATGCCGAGAAAAGAAGATCCTCCCCTCATAATTGTTCTGCTGCGTTTTACCTTCAAAAACAATTAATTCTTAAGTTACTAAGCAACTAGAAAATCGTTATATTTATCTCACCAGGTTCGTCTAGGAGGGGCATAAAATTGCGAATTCATCAAAAAAAAAAAAAATCAATGTCTTTTCCCGTGAACGTTCAGGCTGACTTCAAGCAAAGACCTCCTCAGTACAGACTGGGCGACTTCAGAGCGCTTAAGGTGTCCAGCCTACAGAGGAGCAGGTCAATCACTATCTTGTCAGCAAGTGACTTTTATCTGATTCACATTTAAGTTAAATTGAAAAAATAAATTAAAAACTACCACATACATTGCTTGGCAGCAACCTTCTGGGAGATGGTTTAATAACTAATTTTATGGCGAATTGATTTTTTTTTCCACATTGCCCTCGAAAGGTGCAGAGGAGAAAAGAGTTGAAATGAGGAGGTGCTGTGGAGGGGGTAACTTTCATTTAAACCTGAATTAAATCACTGTCAGTGAGAATAAAGTGTGCGGTTTAAATCCAATAATGTCATACATAAAGATGAACGCTGTAGTAGTGACAGTGTCGTGGAGGTCGTGTGTTTCAGATAGGGTGAACCTATTACGCTACACCTGTTTTGGTCATTTCTCATCCTAACCTTTAGGTTTGGGGAGTGAAAAATGAGTTTTCTTATTACAACACAACGCCATTAATAACATAGCCTGTAGTTATTAATCCTGATCACCTGCTGTTGTGTGGGCTGAGTGCTCGCACACACTGCGAGTCAATCAGTCACAGCACATACCCTATTCGCTCTCCCACTCCGTCTTACTCCCACAACCTTAAATAGTTTTCTTTCTGTATTTTTTCTTCTTTTCTCTGCACTTTATCTTTCTTTTGGCATCCTTCAATTTTTCTTTCTATGTCTTCTTTCTCTTTCTGACATGTTGCCTCCCGTTCATTCCCTTCCTCTCTTGTAACCTTTCCTTCAACAGAGCCGAATTTTGTCTCATCCTACGATATTGGCAACTTCACATACTTCTTCTTCCGGGAAAATGCAGTGGAGCACGACTGTGGTCGGACTGTGTTTTCCCGCGCCGGACGGGTGTGTAAGAACGACATCGGTGGCCGCTTCCTCCTAGAGGACACGTGGACAACCTTCATGAAGGCCAGGCTGAACTGCTCCAGACCAGGAGAAATCCCCTTCAACTACAACGAGCTGCAGGGAACTTTCTACTTGCCTGAGCTGGAGCTGCTCTATGGCATTTTTACTACTAATGTGTGAGTGACATGAAACTTTACTATTTATTGTTCCATCCACAGAAAATTACCAAAGCCCAGGTGATTTAGCTACTGTTCCTAAACCTCAAGCTTTCTGATCTCACATGGCACATATCATGTGGCTAATGCTAGCTATTTGACTAGATATCCTCCTCCTGCTAAGAAACTGCATCCCCCATTGTCACTGCCTAATCCATACCTGAAACATGATTTTCTCTAAACATGTGCCAAAAGGGCCACCTCCTGTCCCTTCCTTTCACAATAAAAGTCTGTTACATATATATTGAGAATGCAGTAGCCTAAAATGGTGACATGGTGGTACCTATACCTCTGTGGGTTCTCTCAGGGCACTCTGGTTTCCTTGCACAGTCCAGAGACATGCATAAAGTTAGGTTACTTGGTGATTCTAAATTGGCCATAGGTATGAGCATAAGTGGTTGCCGGTCTCTGTATTAGCCCTGCGACAGACTCATGACCTGCCTAGGGTGTACCCTTACCCTATGACTGCTGGAAATGTCTCTCTGCAGTCCTAATAAGGATAAGCGGAAGAGAATGGACACACGGATGAAGGGATAGACTTAGTGGATACGGTAAAGTAAAATTCAACATATTTTTTTATTAGATTTTTAAATCTTACAGTTTGGCTTTAATTCATAACATATGCATGCATATAAGACAACAAAAATGCTGGCACACACGTAGGGGAGGAGATCACTGCCATTGAAGTCAGGTGAAACGAGTTCTTTGTAGAAACAAGAAAATGTAACTCGTGCATTACTTTACAACACTGATATTGATGCCAAGTAACAGTACTTCGGTGATTTTCATCAAACAGCAGCAAGAAAATGATTTTCAAAAATCTGTAGCTATGATAAAAAAGTACATATAGTGTTGTACAAGTTTTTTTTTAAGTTGTGGTTTCTGTGTGTGGATCAGGTACTGACTTACTAAACTTTTTACTGTGTGCTGCCAACAAAACACACTTAAAGTATACACTCAAAAAAGCAAGTGAAAGTTTGGAATGACTTGATTTGAGACCCACTTCTAGTGTCAGTTATTTGGTTATTCTTTTAAAATATTATTTTTTTGTTTTTATGTTTTGACATTAATATTAGTTTGCTTTAAATGGCAAATTCTGTATGAACATGCTATTAAATTTGGTTATACATATAGCTAGTTCACAGCAAAAGTCACAAGTCAAGGTATTTTAAATTGTAAGGTAAAGCTCTTACAATATAATAGAGGACAACACAGGACATATGACGTCTTTGTCATATTTTATGCGGTGAGTGTATATAATTGAGTGTTGTATAACCATATTATTGTCTAGTTGTTTCATCCTTATAGCCCAAGTTATCTACAAAGAGGACTGCAAATTGCAACAGCTATCTCCCATTTATTCCCCATAAAAGAAGCTTATCATCTCACTACATACTGTATTAGGTATATGGGAATATAATGACAACTTTTATTTTTTTGTTGTCGTAAACATCAAAACCCTTTCCCTCTTTTTGTCTCGCCATCTTTCTTTCTTTCTCTTAACTCGCTCATACACACAAACACACCTGTGCGCCCACACGTGCACACACAGACCATTATTAAAAGCTGAGTAATCAATTCTTTATGGTCAGTGCCTTCACATTGCTGAAAAAGAAGTCTTTTGAAGGGTATTGGAAACATTTCCCCCTGCAGGCACAGAGTTTAATGAACAGCTGCACTGGATTATAATTCACACCGCCCAACTCTCACTGTTTGAGTAGAGAGTTAATACTCCCATTCTTTACTTTCTCGTCCAAGGGAGGAGACCGGTACTTGTTGAAACTGACAGCTTAAAAAGTCAAAGCTGTATTTCAAGCATGAGATCTGTACAGTTAATCAGACAAGGCGAACAGCTTAATTGTGTCCCATTGCTGGATTTATATTCCAATAATGACCATCACTTACCCTGGCGTCTGCGTCTGTCTGTCAGTGTTTGATTTGTGTTGTTTGTGAGCAGTCCAGACATAAAGAGGTCAGCTTTACAAATACCAAGAAATGCTGAACAGATTTCTGCTTGCAGTATAGTGCCCCTTTGTGATTTTGATTGTTCTAACACTTATTTCTGTTTCTCTCTGTCTCAACATTCATCCTTTCCATTCTCTCATCACCCTCTGTTGTATTCTTCCTGCCTTTTTAATCTTCCTGACATTCAGAAACAGCATTGCTGCCTCTGCAGTGTGTGCCTTCAATCTCAGTGCCATATCACAGGCTTTCAATGGGCCCTTCAAGTATCAGGAGAACTCGAGGTCGGCCTGGCTGCCCTACCCAAACCCCAACCCAGACTTTCAGGTAATGAAACTATATTTAAGTCTGTTTCTTTCACAAACCAATTACAAATGCTTAAAAATTATGTATAATTTAGTCACAATAGTGCTTTCAACTTGCCGAAACCATCACAGTTATTGATTCTGAAATGGATGCTAACATTAAGCAGTTGTATTTCAAACTTTACCTGTGAAACACCCTCTGGAAGTAGACCTCACACACTTTTCAGAGAACCCGGGTTAAACCTGGTAATCAAACTCAAGAGCATGCTAACACTATTTTGCTAATGAGCATGCTAATTACTTCAGAAGGCCATTCAGTAAAGTTATCCCAATCGAAAGCTTTCAAACTCCACCTATGTGTTACAGATAGGGTCGATCAGATTTATGCTCTGGGGTTTGATGTCCGCACAAAAATTAATGCTTGCCAAGACCAACATTTTGGACCAGTGATGCATTTCTCCATGCTGCTAGCATAGTTAAAACCATATGTGATAGGGCAGCTTTTTAAAGGTAAGGTAAAGTTCAGCTCTAGCTGCCCTTCTGTGATCATGACTGATCATTTTTTTTAAGCTAGGGGTAATTTTCAACACACAGTCAAATCAGTCTTACAGGATGTACAGCTGGGAGCATGCCCAAGGAAATGTATGCATTTAGTGTGCATGCTGCATGTGTATGCTGATAAATGTGTGTGTTTGCTTTGATTGGCCTTGGTCAGAGTCCCAGGAAGCTCTTCACTCTCATTAATTTTCTCTCTCTTTTAGTCACCTCTCTCTTCTGCTCATGAGCACACACATTACGACCGCTCGTTATAAAATCCAGTGATTTTTACAATGGCACAATCATTCCTTGAAGATGTCTCATAGCCTCGTTCTGTGAACTGTGGGCCTCCTAATAAACTGTCCTTGTTTTGCACAAGTGGCACTTTATGTTTATGCTCCATCCTAAAACCCGCAGGGGCAAACCAATCACCTTATTCTGATTTGAAGCACTCCCCCATACTGATGGCATAGCAGGAATGCTTTATTAGCAGAAGAAGTGGCTCTCAGTTGTTGCAGGCTTAGCAGATAGCGAATGAGCTAATCCACACAGCTCTCCGCGAGGGATTCAAATCCCTCTGAGCCATGGCTACCAGTGGTGAGCAAACCCCTCGTTTCCACACATCATGGCCCTCGACCGTTTTCCCACCAACAGATGCATGAGTATTTGCGATGTCTCCCATCAAGAACTAACACAGACACATTATCTGCAGAAAAAGTGGTTGAAATGCACATAGAGAAAAGTGATGGGTGTGATAGTGTTCTAAAAAAACCTGCACACACATATGAATTTGTAACCTCTCACTGTCACCATGTATTCACATTTCTGCACGTCAGCACCATCAAGAAAATAAGTGCTCCTTATCTGGTCACAGATGTATCCTCTTCAGCACCTTGTACATGTAGGTACATCACCGGGGGAGGGGGGGGGTCTATGCACTATAGGCTTTTATACGGCTTCTTCCTCTTCCATCTCATCTTTCCACTTAAGCTCGGGCACAATGGCTGCTCCTCACCGCTGGACCGATGCGCACTTTATCTAGGTTTCAGTGACATCTTCATCAAGCATTTGTCAATGTTGGAGGATTAGATTTACGAGCACAGGATTTATAGCCTGTCCTTTTTTTTCAGTCCTTTCTACGAGCACACACACACACACACACACACACACACACACACCTTCATACATCAAGTTACTTTTTGCACAA
>VVHJ01026177.1:11979-28951 GCA_015107715.1 Tylochromis polylepis
AACACCTACAGGAAACTTGCAGCCATGAAAGCCACTGGCCACGTACATGTCTACCGTACACAAATACGCCCTCAAAAATAAAGGGTTATGGATTGCTGCCAAATAGAGATAATTATGACTGCGAGCTCATCACTCAACACACACATACTGGTCATTGATTGAGAGCTTAATTCCCTGTCTGTCTGCAAAGAAAAGCCCCCCATTTATTTGAACCACACGGATTGATTCTGGAGAGTTTATTCAGGCTATGAGTCATGTTCGCTGTACATTAGGAGCTAATACCGTCTATGAGTTGCATAGGTTTTCTGTCACTCTGTATTTGCTAACTGTAAAAACACATTCATTGTTAAGTTCCACATGTAGGAAAATAAACTAAGTTAAACTCAACCCAAATACTAATGTGCTTATTATCGTTGATATTCAGGAAAATAAAAGTGTCAGTTTTCTTTGCCTTCCTTTCGATGTTATAGGTAATCATTAAACTGACCCAAAAAAAACCCAGATTTAGTTCTAACCGACATTGTTTTTAAAATACTGAATAACCTAGAAGGTTAGGGGGAAGAGAGGGGAATAGCATGCTATCAGACCGCCCCACCTGGATGGATTTCTGAGTGGCACTTATCATCCTGCCAGAGCGCAGTCCACTGGTGATGCACGAGACAGCTGATGTTGGATGGGTCCTCAGCCAAATAATGGCCGTGTCCCTCACCTTGACTGTACTGAGGAAATCACAACATCCATCTCATGGTTCATTCACAGATGTTATAGACCCTAACTGGTCAGCGTCCGACTTTGTCTCACTGTGGCAGAAATATAGTCACACTGACACTTTGGGATTCAGACACACTCAACACAATGCAAGGACAAACCACAAAAGGAAACCTTACACGTGCGTTGCTATTCAGGCTGCATCACGTAGACACACAACACATTTTTGCCACAAGCAGGAAGTTCATTTTAGGCAGTCTGGCACATGGGCACACGCAGTGTTGCTCCTGCTTGTCCTTCAGGGCTTTAATTTCCCATTTCCTGATGTGGCGAGGGCACTGATCCATTCGCCAGCGTGGGGAAGCCCTCTACGATTCTCATCTGTCAGCCCAGGGAAGGCCAGGGATTGATCTCTATAAAGTGTCTGTCATGTTGATACTGTAGTTAGTCAGCAGGAAATAATCGCCACCCAAGGTCCAGTCTTGACTAAGTAAGAAGTGAGTGTGTATAGTTATCCTGGAGCAAACATGATCCTATGTACAAAACTAAAACAGTGCCAGTCATTTGGGCTAATGCAAGTGCAGAGCATAGTTTATTTTGCTTTTCTCTGCTCTGTGAGTTAGTAAAGACTACTCTTTGTGAACTGGGCCTCAATCCACGATCCTGACCCCAGCCTGGGACCTCTTTTACTGGAGAGGACATGCATGGTTAGCTTTACTCATCCAGCTCTCCCTCAGCAGGAATGGCTTTATGCCTCACCTTGTCCCTTTCAGCTTGGTGGAGAAAAGGATCTACATTTCCACTTTAAAAAGCATGAGGATCATCCTGTGAATACCAAGTGCCTCCCTAACATTGACTTTTAGAGAGCTGAGAAGCACAGCCAGTGTATAGCTTTCAGGTAATCCAATGTGTTTTTAAATAGTTTATTTACCTTTAAGAAGTACAGTTAGGTCCATATATATTTGGACACTGCAACAAGTTTTGTTTTTTTACCTGGTTACTGAAACATATTCCAATTATAGTTATATAATGGACATAATGTGTAGACTTTCAGTTTTCTTTTGAGGGTTATCACATTCAAATTGGATGAAGGTTTTTTGGAGTTTCAGCTCCTTAACATGTGCCTACTGCTTTTTAAAGGGACCAAGGTAATTTAACAGTCAACTCAAGCTGTCATTATTAGTTAAGCAGATAGAAGACCTGAAGGTAATTTGAGGTGTGGTGCTTATATTTGGACGAACATACGGTCAAAGGAGCTCTCCATCCAGGTGAAACAAGCCATCCTTAAACTGTGAAAACAGAAAAAAAAAAAACATCCAAGAAATTGCTGCAATATTAGGAGTGGCAAAATCTACAGTTTGGTACATCCTGAAAAAGAACGAAAGAAAGCACTGGTGAACTCAGCAATGCAAAAAGACCTGGACATCCAAAGAATACAACAGTGGTGGATGACCATAGAGTCATTCCCTTGATGATAAGAAACCTCTTTACAAGGAGTGAACAACACTCTCCAGGAGGTAGGCACATCGATAGCCAAGTCTACCATAAAGAGACGACTGCATGAAAATAAATACAGAGGGTTCACTGCAAGGTGCAAGCCTCAAGAATAGAAAGACTAGATTGGACTTAAAAAAAATTTTAAAAAAAAAAAATCTAAAAAACCCAGCACAGTTCTGGAAAAACATTCTTTGGACAGCTGAAACCAAGATCAACCTCTACCAGAATGATGTCAACAAAAAAGTATGAAGAAGGCATGGAACAGCTCATGATCCAAAGTACATCACATCATCTGTAATACACGGCGGGGACAGTGTGATGGCTTGGGTGTGCACGGCTGCCAGTGGCACTGGGACACTAGTGTTTATTGATGATGTGACACAGGACAGAAGCAGTCGAAGAGAGACATACTGTCTGCTCAAATCCAGCTAAATGCAGTCAAACGGATTGTGCGATGTTTCACGATACAGATGACCCAAAACACACAGCCAAAGCAACCCAGGAGTTTATTAAAGCAAAGAAGTGGAATATTCTTGAATGGCCAAGTCAGTCACCTGCTCTTAACCCAGTTGAGCATGCATTTCACTTGTTGAAGACTAAACTTTGGACAGAAAGGCCCACAAACAAAGCAACTGAAAGCCGCTGCAGTAAAGGCCTGGCACAGCATTAAAAAGGAGAAAACCCAACATCTGGTAATGGCCATGAGTTCAAGATTTCAGGCTGTCATTGCCAGCAAAGCATTTTCAGCCAAGTATTAGAAATTAGCATTTTATTTTCAGTAATTTAATTTATCCAATTACTTTTGAGCCGCTCAAATGAAGGGACTGTGTTAAAAATGCTTCAGTTCCTCACATTTTTATGCAATCTTTTTGTTAAAAAAAGACAGCTTTAAGTCTGCACTTCAACCACATCTGAGTTGTTCCATTTAAAATCCATTGTGGTAATGTACAGAACCAAAATTAGAAAAAAGTTGTCTCTGTCCAAATATTTATGGACCTAACTGTAGATACACTTTACTGTTTGCTTAAAATCTCTGTGTTAACGATACACAGAAAGATGCACAGTGTATTTTTTTTTTTTGTCTGTTAGTTTTTAGTATAGTAGTGCACTGTGATACCGATAGTGATTGCTGGAACCATATTGAATCTGAAATATGATATTTCAAAATCCTAAAAATCATTTAGTAACATCCAATAAAAGGATTCCGTTAACTATACAGTTTTAAAAATGAACACACTTGGGTTTTACAATAACGTGAAAAAGGAAACCATACTCTTCTTGACTCCTTAATATTTCCGTCTTTAAAATCCCATTTGAGGAGAGTTCACTTTATTGAACTGTTTTTTAATAATAGACCCTGGGAAATATGTTACATAGCAGATATCTCTTATTATAACCCAGCGCCGCAGCACTGACTCTGCTTCAGTCGCAGGTCTCTACCGGAACCTGAGAACTCCAAGTAAACAATGCCTGATAAAATCACATTTATCTGTAACAATGGAATTCACTCATTTCTGTGAGACACTTGCAGGTTTCTACAGTCCAAAAATCATGGGTGCAAGTCATTTTGAGGCTTTTTCTTTGGTGCAGGGTGGGAGTTCTTTGGTTGAATGATATTGTTGCATGTTTTATTTTCAGAGTAGCAATAATGAAGACCTGAAAACTGATTTAAGAAGATACTTTTGAGGTAAAGAATGACAAAATCAAGACACATTGTTTTGGGGGTACCAATAAAGCTCACCAGCAATATATATGCATATGAGGAGAAGAATCTAATGAAAGAGATAACTACTTGCTCAGTCAAACATCACATTCAGACTCCTTCCATCAGCCTCGGTGTATTGACTACAAAGTCTTGAGGTTGTGAGGATAGAAAACCAGTGCAACGACTCAGCAATTGACTTTCAAGCCTTGTTCGTTTAATCATTCAATCCCTCTCTTTTCCATCTCTGGTGGTACTTCTGGACAAAAAGCTTAAGCTTATTAACTTGCCATCCCAGGGCTTTTATTAATGAAATCAGTCAAACCTTTTTTTTTTTCTTTCTTTCCGACTCCCCTACCTTCCCCACAGTGCGGCACCATCGACTCTGGCGCCTACGTGAACCTGACTCAAAGAAACTTGCAGGATGCACAGAAGTTTTTACTGATGCATGAGGTGATCCAACCTGTGGTTCCTGTGCCCTACTTCATGGAGGACAACGTCCGCTTCACTCATGTGGCAGTGGATGTGGTGCAGGGGAAAGACACGCTGTTCCACATCATATATTTAGCCACAGGTAGATCTTTAAGATTGCATGCTTTGTAATAATAAGTGTTTTTGGGACACATATTACTGCCTCTTTCTTTTTCATGCACATTGCGTTTTGGATGTTCCAATGTCAATGTGTGACATATTAAAGGGTCTGAAAGTATATTTTCTGAATTAGCTTCTTGTTATGAGGAACAGTATCCTACATGAAATGTTATTTGTTTAAAGAGGGCAAAATTAGAGCTAACTTTGTCTTAATTCATAATAAAGGGTCATTATTTTTCCAATTTTAGCTTTAATTGTTACTTCAACAGCCATGAATATTGGTTGTCACAGTAAAATACTTAAAATTATACTCTCATAATTGAAGTGCACTCTGTACGAGAAAAAAGAGGGGGCTGTGTGAAGACAAATGAAACCAATCTATCAGTATGATTATCATGTAGACTCCAAGGCTCTGTCTTTGACATGGGTTTAAATCAATTTTTTACCTCCATATGTTCTCCATATGCACTGATGCAACATAAACTATTATACAGGCAGGCTTACCACATGTCACTCCCATGCAGTCCCTCATGAAGAGATCATAAATACCGTGAAACAACCGACAGTGATGCATCAAAAGCAGACAGCTGGATAATTAATAACACACACACATTCAGCCCTTACACATTTACCCAGTCTGATGTGCATGGTACCGTCTGCTTATCAGTCCACTGTTTGATCATAATGCCGTGACAATATGTGATGTTAGACTTGGCAAGGTGGGGGAAACGGTATCAGCAAGACACCAGATAGGCACCAGGGTGTCTGTATTATGATATAACACACATACGTGGATTATGAACAGGTGTACTGAACAGAATTTGAATGTAGTGACCCACTTCACTGTGCTAATGTACCATAAGCCCACTGGGAAATGTCAACATGATCTTCCTGTTGTAGCGTCAGTGTTATTTTAGGATATCTCATATACAAGCATACAAGCTCTTTTTCTCCCTCTCTCACTCACACACACAGACACTCACACACACACACACAAAAAAACACACACACAACCTGTTCCAGTTCGCTGCCTCCGTGCTTGGCATCTCCCTCAAAAACTCCCCTCTCATTGTTTCCATGGGGCTGTGATCAATGTAGCATTGGACCAGAGTTGCCCACACTGCAAGTTCCCTAGACACTAACCAGACGCTAATGAAAACATCTGAAATGCTGCCAAGGCCACTGGCTAGCACACATACTGTACCTAATCACACGCTATTATTAACGCCTAAACACACCCCATTGGGGTGATTGGGGCCATTGTGGAAAAGCTGATAGCTTCAACTAGGGGTCCAAAGATGTGAAGGTGTGGGGGTTTTCAATTCGAACATGTGGCAAGCAGTCACCTTGTTTTTCAGCCCTCATTAGGAATTTCTGCCCTGAAGCAGTATTTGTTTTCTTTCCATTAACGTGAACAGAATTCAGTTAAAAGCAAAAGACTTTTAAATTCATTGTTCACTGCAGTGCTTTTAACCAGGTAAATCCTTTAAGGAAAAAACAATGCTTTTCTTATTTCATAAGGCATTCTTGATTAAAACTTTAGCTAATTAGTAAAAGTAATTAGATACAGTATCTGTGACCTTAGACCTCCCCACATGGATGCATATAAAATATATCAGAGGTAAGACATATACATATATTATGAATAATATTAGCAACAGCACAAAAACAGAAGTAGGATTGAATTAATCACTGATTAAACAGATCATTGCACTGTATTTTTATTAAACTTCAACACACAGTCACAACGTGTTTCTAAAACACGTGTGCAAAATAAAATAATCTTGGTTTTAAAAATAAAATAAAAGTAAAAAAAACATTTTTAAAAAGCTTATTTAAAAGTACAGGGTAAGAATAACACCTCTGCCCTTATAGTAGCTGCTTTCACATCATAAATAGTATAATATGAAGGATGGGAAATGCTGATACTACTAATTGATATTATTTTCTCTTATGGCATACATGTTATTATGTGCCACGCTTGTGGATCAGTCTATGACTGATGAGACTTGAGATTTTTAAAACTTATTTTACTTTTCGTATATTTAATGGTATTTTCATTGAATTATTCCTTTACATTATTCCTCTTTTATTTTATTTATGCATCTATTCATTCACCTTAGTTTCCTTTATATTAACCTTTTACTTCTTTTTTGTAATCTATCAGGTGGGTGTCTAATGTCTAGGTGGGGTTGTAGGGACGGAGGGGTGATGAGCAGGATAAGTGAAGAGGGTGTTTGTGTGCGGCTGTGTATTTTTGTTTATTTTCTGCTTTTAATGTCTACAGAAATCTGAGTTGCATCTTTATTGTATGAAAACATCTTTGAAAATAAAGTTTTGATTGATTTATTTATACTGTATAATGTAAGATGAGTGAGGTAATGCAGTCTGCCATAATGTGAAATCGTTTACTGATTAGCTATCAATAGCTAGCTTAATGTTAGCCACAATTAGCACAAGTAAAGCTCTCTACCTAAGCTACTTTTTGCCCTCTCCCTTATTCACAGGGTATCTCCACAGCGTGTAGCAGCCCAGTATGTTTGATTTGGTAGATTTTTTTAAACCCTTCCTGATGTAATCCCAAAGGGGTTTGTGCCTCCTTCCAAAGTCGAACTGTGGATCTTTTGCTAGTTAATGCATAAACCACTGCACCATGGAGCCACTCCCTATCCTTTATCTAATCAACTAAAGTCAGCTGATGTTGCTGGTTCCAACCCAGAACTCCATCCCTTTAATGTCTCTGCAAAGGTACTAACTCTAAGACCCGTATATTTATGGACTGCAAGCAGACTGGACTAATATCTGGCATCCAAAACAAGCAAGCAAGCCAACTCCCAAATACCAAAGTAATGTAGCCTTACTGGGATTCTACACGTACACTTCTTGCTACTTTCCGAACTAATTGCCCCCTTGCCCTTACTGCTGGGGGCAAAACTTAACTTCTACGTTCCCTGCCTTAAAAATATCTATTAGCATGTCGCACGTCTTACTTAAGCATCACTGTGCACCTAATTATATTTCCTTAACCTAGGGGATTGCATGTATAACAGATGATATTTGTTTTAACTCTCTCCAAAGAAAATGTGTCCCTAACCTTATCCCATGGGGCCTGCCTTTACAGAAAGGGTCGGGACACATTCAGAGTGACATAGATTTACACACTCGTCTCTCTCTCAAAGCTACAAATAGGTTTTATCCCCTGGAATATCCCCTCAAAGCAAAGTAGGCCAGAAATCATGGATTCAGGTGCCATATCAATTCCCTGGTTGCATCAACAGTGCTGCATGTTGATGGCATAACAGAGCTTGGCACACCAGCCATCACCATTCTTTTTGACAGTATTATTTCGCAGCCGCTGTGTTAGGAAGTGATTGTTATTTGTGTGCTATGCACACTGAGTTCACATCCAGCAAATATGTGTTGTTGTTGTTGTTTACCTTCCTCAAACTCCTCTATTGTTACCATGGCTCTCCTTTTGCTCTTTCCTTCATTACTCTTTACCTTTTCTTGTTCCGAAAATGACCCTCCTTCCTCTTTGTGGCCAAATCTTCACCGCAATTCTCTCTCTCTTCTAGATTACGGTACTATCAAAAAAGTGCTTTCCCCGCTCAACCAGTCTACAGGGAGCTGCCTTTTGGAAGAGATCGAGCTGTTCCCTCCCAGGAAGCGGCAGCACATCCGGAGCCTGCTGATCCTGCACAGCCGCAGTGAGCTATATGTGGGTGTGAGAGACCAGGTCATCAAGATCCCACTCAAGAGATGCAGCTACCACAAGAGCAGAGAGTGAGTACATGCGCAAAGAAACAAACAAACCACCGCCGTTAATCACAGCTGAAATTGTCAAAAAAAGCAAACGTGCTTACAATGAAGTTTTAAAGCTCCCTCTTTCATGAGATGCTCTTTATCTGAGGGAGCCAGGCCTTTGTGTTGATCAGGGGCCTTTGGTGAGATTAAAAATCCTCTAAATCAGCTTTGTCTGAGCCACTGGAGATGCCCACAGCTGCCCTGTCTCGTTGTCGCTCATTGTCATTGACCCGCCCACAAAACCACATGTTTTCTGCCTCGTGCAAAGTCCTGCAGCGACCGTGTGTGTGTGCGTGTGTTTATCAGTTATATTGAGTTTCTGTCTGTCTGGAAGAAGCTCCATCAAGGTATAAATATTGGCAAAGAAAACCTGAGACAGAGGCCGGGGTGTGAAGACTCACTAAGATTGAGATCCCATCCATCATTGCACACAGAAAAGGAATCACACCTGCATGCCTTATCTCTTGCACAATGAGTTGTTATTGGAATACACAAAAGACTTAAGGCTTCATATTACAGCTGTGGCTCTGTGATATATGCTGCAGCCATTATGGCTGCAGCATATATCACTTCATCACACTTCATCACATCGCTGATGCTTTTTTTTCCCCTTTCTTTTTTTTTTTTTAAAAAGAGAGAGAATTCAGAACAGAAAAAAACAGATAAAAGTAATAAAATCGTGGACACGGACTGGCAGCTACAGGGAGTGTTTCTGGGATCATCACTGACATTTCTTTGAGGTTTGCCTATTTGAAATATTAGACGGCTGTCTCCGTCTTTTGCTGTGTGGCTCACCGATGGGAGGTGCACAATCTGTACAGCCCTTAAGGCCCCATGAAAGACAGGTACTGACATGTTACTTCTCCCTTTCATTTTGTTCTCCTGTCTTTGGCCCTGATATTTTGTCTGGACACCTACAGTCACCCAGACATTATGTCAGCCACTTTGTGTGTGCAGGAAAGCATGAGTCTTCCCTTTCTGCAGTTTCATACAGCCAGATAGGATATGATCATGTGTTCCTTGCATAAGCTCACTTGTTTGTGTGTGCATGCGGTTCATTGTTATGAAACCCACGGACAACTTTGTTACATTTCACTAGGGGCATGTCAGGCAGCATTGAAGCCTGCGGCTCAAAGATATGTCATTGTGCTGTCAGTGCAGACTTTTATTTCTATGAAAATAGTAACATCAGGCTTTTTATTGCACTCAGCAAAACATCTGAAGCGGATACGGCAAAAACAGACCCAGTTATCTTTACTACAGCATAGCTGATAAGCTATTTGAGTCAGGAATGTATGTGTGTGCGTATGTGATGGCATGAATGTAATCCTGGTGTTTGACTGAGGATTACCTGAAAAATCAGTCACTAAACGGTGTTAGGAGATAATTGTAGGATGCTGATGCATTGCAATGCATGATGGTGATTTACATTCATAAATAAAACTCTTCCTGGTGTTAATTTTCTTCTTTGTCCTCTCCCAAACGCTCTCTATACCCCTCTCTTGTTTTTTTTTCTTATTTCCTGTGCTGTCGCTCTTTTGACACTTTCCCCACCATCTTATCTCTCACAGTTCTATATTTCCATACATCACCTATCCCGGCAGCTTATCATTTAGCTCTCCCAGTAATCTCCCTCTTCATCCTGATGTTTGATTTCATGTCAAGCAACAATGCAGAGGCGTCTGTATACATACATGACAGGTTAATAAAAGCCCATTAAATGCTGAACTTTATTCCCTACTTTCAGATCCTGTGTAGGAGCGAGGGACCCGTACTGTGGTTGGGATCTGCTGCTAAAGAAATGCACCACTCTGGAGGAAAGCATCAGAATGAGCCAGTGGGAGCAAACCATCTCAAAATGCCCTGTGAGTTTCATGAAGCTATTGTGTGATGTGCACAGACTTCATTGTAGCTTACTCGCTTGGTGTTTGATTGCTTTATTTTTCTTTTTTCAACTTTCAAACTTAACAAAAGTTGGCAGAAAACACAATTATCCTTGCTCCACATGCATGCTCACTCTCTTTTTCGCATGTATTCATTTCTTATCTGTACTCTTCCCCACTGAAAGCTACATCCTCCTCTCCAGATCTTCACAGCTCACAAGCAGTCCCTAAAACCGGCACTGCGACACATATCCTTCCCAACAACAAAGACATCTCAGGACTGAACAACTTGACTTTAAGGGAGCTGCATGTACCCTCAGAATGATCGAGAACGCTGCCTCAATCATTCACCTCCGACTGCTGGTTCATTAGCGCAACAGCTCTTCCATTTATTTTTAACATGCACCAGTATTGGGAGCCGTATTAGGGGGCGGTAAGCCTATCAATTTGAGCAGTGTTTCACAGACATCAGTTTCAAGCCAGTCAAGAGTGCTGTGTGGCTCTTTTATGTGGCTTTATATTCAGGGAAATATTTGGCACTCAAGCCATGGCATCTGTCAGCAGAGCTCTGGCAGAAAGCTAGCCAACACCACATCCGCATATCCATTCAGAGAGCATACATGGACACAATTACACGAGCATATATGTGCATGAATAAGCATTACCATTTCATCAAATACAACAGTTTTTTTTTCTTTGTGCAAGAGGCAAAAGCTTCATGAGCACACCACAGCAGTTCTAGTCAATATTTCATCAAGATAGTCACATTTTCATTGATGCAAGTCAGCTTGAAAACATTTAGCTCTGCTACTTATAATCAGTTGAGCATTTTGGTGAATCATTTTAATGTGTGGGAAATTTACATCACTCTCATATTTGCTCATTAAAAATGAAAGAGGAGCCAAGGCACACTTAGCTTAGCATAGTGCAAAGCATGAAAACAGGGTGAATAGTAACCAAAACTTCAGGCCTGTAAAATAAAGCCAAGAGCTGCCAAAAAATGATGCTCCTCAAATTGGCTCCAAAATTGAGTCAGTTCCCAAAAACAATTCATTTCAGTTTAATTTTATTTATATAGCACCAAATCAAAGTCACGGTTACCTCAAGTTGCTTTGTATTGCAAGATAAAGACCCTAGGGATCAGGATGAAATCAGACTTAGGGAGGGGCGGATATCTGCAGCAACCAATTGAGGGTGAAACGACAGATAAAATTTTTTTTTTTTTAAGTGCTTTGATCTAGAGCTGATTTGCCAATTCATGTTTAGTGAGTGAGCTGTGATATAACCCGCCTGTTTAAAAAGTAATAAACGCTTTGTATAATAAGGAGTGTGGCTGTTGTTGTCTAGTGAATCATGAAACTTTACTAAAATATGGTCTTCTTTTTTTGTAACTAAGTTTTTTAAACGTGTCTTTTTGAGGATAGGCCAAGCTAATCTACTTCAGTATCGGCCCAAATTACGGCTTCATGTTGCTACCAAAGCTAGCTAGAAAGTGCTAGCATTAGCTAATAGCATCTCTGCTCTGTGCTCCTGTCCAAATATGGTCACGTCTGGTTTCAACAACTGGCAGTGATGGCCATGTCAAACTCAGTGGGTGACGTAACAGTGGCTTTGTCCATTTTTTTTTAATATCTTCTTTCTATAAGTTGTTGTTATATAATGTAACATTTTATGAAACTAAAGTGTAAAAACAAGTTGTCTCTCCCATTTTCCTAACAGTATGATAGCTTAAGGTAATTGTCACCTGTCTAATCATGGACGTGAAGACAGCATGGCTTGTCCCACTGGTTTTTTAATCTAACTGTCATTGGGGGGGTCACAGCTTCCCAAAAAATTTCAAGTTATTACTTTAAATGCTGATTGAAGATATTACCCATGATTCTTGTGGCATAGCCACTAATACTTTAGTTTTTATGCATTTTCAAGTGGCCACATATCACTGCCCACACCACTGATGGGATATATATTTGCTTGGTTAACCTTTGTCTGGTCCAGTCTAGTCCATTTAGAGTGAATATGAGTTAATCTAAATTAACTTTATATGCTGACACCGAGGAATGGCCAGACAGTAACAATTCAGTCGCAGTTTCTAAAACCTGAAAAATAAAGAAGCGTTCTTTTATCACAGCTACAGTTTCACTCCCTGTGAGTCCATTAACAGTTTGCAAAGGCTAAACTGGCTGTTCTCCTGCGAAGTGGAAGCCTGGAGTTGGAGGCCAGTCAAGGGTTTGCACACTGAGTAGTGTTGTGTAGGCAGAGACAGGAGATACGCTTTACCAACCTATTCATAATCGCCATCTGGCTTCACAGTCTCATGTCTGGAAACAAGCAAAAAAAATGTGTTTTTTACTGTGGTTTTAGGGGAGGTTAAAGTCTTAGTCAGACATTTTTGTCCCAATTTTAAGTCAGGTAAAATGGAAATTTTTATTCAATATGTTTTTGTAAGGTATCCGCTTTGCCTGTCCTCCACCAAGCCCAAATCTAAAGCATTTTTTTTTAATATATTTTTGAATAAAAAGAGACCCCTCTCTTGCTTTTTCAGTCTGTGAAAGAAAGTATTATTTTTATATTCCATAAAAAAATGTGAGTGCTTTTCATCATCTTTCAGATTTGTTCTATTGTCCTCTTTCTGGTGTCTTTTCCCTTCTATTTTGGCATTTTAATGAAAAAAAAGTACATTTCCTGCCAGTAAAATAACTTTGTTTCTCTTTGGATCTTTATTTTTTAATGAGAGATATATACAGCATGAAATATTCATCTACCAAATCATTTATAGCCTCGGCTGTAAATTATATTGCAATATTTCTACATTGGCTGTCACTGTATAGTTGTTTGCTTTCTAGGCAGCCTGCTGATGTTGTCTGCCTCAGCCAAGGGTACCCCATTTAGGCACACAGCAGAGTTCAATTACCAAAAAGAGCGGAGGGCAGACGGTATTCTGCTTCTGCCAAAACTGCTGATGATCACGCTCCCTCTTCCCCCTTGTGTGAAAGTGTTCTTTGCATTTTTAAATCATCCTGAAATGTTGCGGCGACATGGTTCATATCATCTGCAGCTCTGAATCTCACAACGGCGCTTTTTTGTATTTAGCTCATACGCCTAGGACATCAGTCGTAATTCATAGCGGCTCCAATATCGGAGCCTTCCTGTTCGATTCTGTTTTCCTTCACATATTCAGTTATGAGGCCACTTTTATTTCCTCATATTTCTGTCCTTTGAATGTGTCCATTCACAGCCTTGATCTGCATTTATGAACCTCTATTTTCCCGTTTTCATCTCTCATCATTTCCTGATGCAATTTTTGTGTATCTTCCTTATGTTTACAGCACATAAATGCACAATTTTGGGTTTGCTGTAGATGTAATTTTTTTTTTTTTCTTTGCATCTATTAGAGGAAAATTGATTTCTGTATGCATCCACCCATGGGCTGAATTTCACAGAGCAATACCTTCCTGAGAGCATCACTCAATGACCATTTTCTGAGAAAGCCATTACTTTCAGGTGTTTTATTTTTGACCTTCTCTGTTGCTACTAGGTTCGTAATGTTACAGTCGATGGAGGCTTTGGTTCCTGGTCCGGCTGGTCCACTTGTAGCCACAACGATGCAGGCAGTGCAGGGTCTTGTCTGTGTCGGACGCGAGCCTGCGATAACCCAGCCCCGCAGTGTGGTGGCCAGCAATGTCATGGAATCAGTGTTGAGGTCGCCAACTGCTCCAGGTAAACTACTCTGTTGATGCAGCAGCACATATGTGCAAATGCTTCTCAGTGATCTATGAATATCTTTGCATACATCTAGGTAGGGAATGATAGAACTTATAAGGTATGTAAAATCTCACCACTAGATGTCAGTAGATTGCAGATTGCAGTCAACTGAATGCTTTTTTTTTTTTTGCCCATACCAATGTAAATTCATAATGCTAGCTACAGTAGCCTTGCCACTGTTCATCTGTAGTGAGTGTAGGCTGTCAGTCTGCTGTTTACCTCAGCTGTCAATATTTGTCGATTTCTGTTTCCTCTGGAGGAAGCTTTAAAACTTTTTGAAAGGAGTCCAATGCGAGCCAATGAGTAAGTAAAGATAACTTCTCTCCGATGACAGAAATACTGAGATGAGTTGTTGAGGATATGTTTAACTTTTCTGTCAGTAAGCACTGTTATTTTTCCCGCTGTTAGCTGCTTTTTGCTCGACAATATTGGGAATAAATAAGCGTGTTTATGTGTTAGAGCCCGGACTTCAGCTCAGAAGATGAGGCTTGAGGTGAAAAAAAAAGAGGTTGAGATTAAAATGAATGAGGAATGAGACATAATGAAAAAGAGATTATGGAAATGTGCACTTACAAATGTTAAATGGTCATATATAGTTTGAAAAAGGCATTTGTGATCCTAAATTAAAAGTAATGTATAAGGTGTACTACATATGTGGTCTCTAGCCACAGACAATCAGAACTGGGCAGAAAGGTTATGTCCCTTTTGGTCACTGTATTCAAGATGGCGGGGCAATATGGTGACTTTTACAAATCTGCAACCACTCCTACTAATTTTATGATAATGCATCAATTTCTTGGAAGATGTAATTACAGATTAATCAGTATGTCTTTATAAGTGCAACATTCTTTTTTTCTATTATGTAACCTCAGACTGTACCTTTAAGAGTGAGGTTGAGAAAGTTAGTTCATTCCCTGCAGAATCGGATCTACTCCTTTGGTATCTACACACAGTCAGTGGTTGTGTGTTGCATCCTCATTGTCACCTATTCAGCGCTAACAAGCGTTGATTGGGCGTTGCTTTCTTTTTGCACCATCTCAGCTGATACGTGACTGTTTTTAACACTCACAGCTTGACTCTTCAGGCAGCTATACAGAGGATATGAACATATTCGTTCATGAAGGATGAGGCATTTTGATGAAGGGAAGTTAAAAACAGTCAATTAATCTTATGCAGTAATAAATGTCTGAGTGTAATCATAAATGCTTATCTCAAACTCGGACCCCATTATTGCATTTACAATGAAACAGACATGTGAAAACACATCCCTTTATCTGATTTGATTCACTGGTTCATTTTCCTTTAATATGTGCTGCAAAGATTAATCTGATCACCCACTTTTCTGAGCAAGCAGCACAGTAGTGAAGTGGTTAGCACCATCGCCTAAAAGGGAGAAGGTTCAGATTGCAGGCTGGTTGGAGGCTTTTTGTATGTAGTTCGCATGTCCTCGCTCTTCCTGTGTGGCTAAATTGACCGTAGGTGTGAATGTGAAGGTGAATGGCGGTGTGTTTCTCTGTGTTAGCCCTGAGAGAGGTCATGCTGTTCCTCTGAGCAACATGTGATGAGGAATGGCTTCTCAGCTCAAGACCTTCTTCTTAAACAATAAAGACAGGACAATCTGTTCCAAGGAAGATCAATTGCATAGCTTCTCAATCAGTGGCTAAAGTCAAAGACTGACATTGTTTTGTCTGTCACCATAGAAATGGAGCGTGGACTCCCTGGACTTCCTGGTCTCCCTGCAGCACCACCTGTGGCATTGGCTTTCAGGTGCGTCAACGCTCCTGCAGCAACCCGACCCCTCGCCACGGTGGACGAGTATGCGTGGGCCAGAACCGTGAGGAGAGGTGAATAATGCAAACGCAACACCCACACGAGCTGATTCAAGTAAAAACAAGCTGTACAAGTGCGTTTGGATCTGTGCGTGTTTAAGGAAAGGGAAAAAGAAAATAACTTTTTTCCCCATAATTTGCAACCTGCTGTTAGAAAGTACGACTTTGACTGTGACTTTTTGTTTTCCTCGCCCCCTTCCCCCCTCACTTCTGTCCAAATATGTGACAGCCAATTAAGGAATAAGTGGGATAGGCCTGCTCTTGGGTAATTATCTGGCTTTCACACACAGACTGAGTACACGTTTTGAAGCTTTGGAGGCTTTGCTGTAGAATAATCGCCTTTTTAAAGATGTTTGTATGGTTTCTAAGCAACCTTGAAGGCCTGAAAAAAAAAAATGTAGTTTTTCAAGGAGAAAGTATGCGAAGAAGCAAGGTAGAAAAGGTCAAGAGATGAGTTTTCTTAAGTTAGATAAGGTCAATTAAATAAGGAAAACCTGAAAAGCACTGAGAAAATCTTTAAGATCTTTAGGTGTGTTTGAAAATTATACGAAACAAGCTGTCTTAGAGAAAGTTAATTCCATCCAAGTACAGAGTGGCATTCCTTCTTGGTGTCCATAATGTCTGATGTTTTTCATGCACCTCCTGCTGTTAACCTGAGGTGAAGGCAGTAAAAGTACAAATAAACACAGTTCATAGGATACAGGGAAGGAGAAAGGAGACAGAAATTGTTACCAATTGTCACCATGGCAACAGAGGCAGCATGATGGGTGAGTAATAGGATACGGCCTTCAAGGATGAACCTTATATTAGTTGTTTTTCTTCTTTTTTCTTTTCCCTGCACTTTTTCATTTCCTCTCACTCCCTCGTCTAACCTCCTGCCTCCCCCCACCCTTTTCCACTCTTTGCTGCTCCTGGAGCAGTCCTTGAGAAAGTGACTGCTCCACCAGGAGCCCTGAGCAAAACATATACAGACTGGTTCCTGAGTAAGTGGGCTGTCTCGGTCAAACCCAAAAAATGCTGGCTGGCACTAAAGACCACACTAAAGACCCCCCCCCCCTTCGATTGAACTCCCTGAGCTTTAATCTCATTTGTTTCATCTCCCCTTCCATGTCTCACTGCTTGCTCTGTTCAGCTATTTAAAACACCTTAGGCCACCTTAGAGGCCAGCTGTGAGGGCTGGAAAAGGATTCTTGTAA
>VVHJ01026179.1:0-21368 GCA_015107715.1 Tylochromis polylepis
GCTGACTGCTGCGCAGCAACTTGCCCTTCTCAGCAGTTATGATGACCTGTCTCAGGCACTGGAGGGAGCCTTCTTTGTGCAGGTAACACAGACCGCTGACAGCACAAACACATGCCGTTATATCTCTTTGGCCTACATAGTAAAACCAGTGGAAACAACATTCCTCTCTGGTGATTTGTTTATTTTTTCGTTAGCCACTTGCTCCATCACACACGTGACCGGACATTTGTTTTGTGGATGTTGGCAGACTTTGATGAAACATGGGATGTGGGGCTTCTCTCCACTATGGTGTGGGTCTTTTCGAAAGTATGTGGTGTGTGGCTCAGTGGAAACCTGTAGTTTTTGTTCATTTATTGGTTCACATAGTTTAAATAAATGGTTACAGCACTCTCAGGTCAGTACATTCTGGCTTTGTTATTACACATTTACCCCCCAAGGAGGTGCAACATAATTTCATTTGACATATTCCATGATGTAATCACATCACATTTTGAAGATATATTAATATCCCTGTCGTACATTGAGTTGTGATATCATATATTAATATGGAGATGTTTTGCATAATAACACTTCAGTTCCTTCAGTTGCTTAACACGTAAATTCCAAACTTTTTTGTTTCTCTTCATTTACTAGTATGGCTTCATAATATATCAGTGATCAGTACATTACTGGGCAAAAAAAACTCAACTCATAGATAGACAGATACAGTTACTTGTCCTTATGGGGAAATGCGATTGCATTGGGATTTCAGAGTCACCTGAGATTTGTATACACCACATAAAAATAACTGCATCATCAAAAGACATAAAGCACACACTGTATACGGGCACTTTCACTCTTCTTCTTGGATCTTAAGGAGGACTGTGGCCAGAACAGTTAGGCAACCTGTGTGTTGCTTGTGTTTTGAAGTTTGATGGATTGAGGAATAAAAGACAGTTTGGACCTGTTTTATGTGAACAAAGGGGGACACTAGCACCATGCAGGTGTTAGTAGTTCAGTGGAGGAGTCAAGTGGATGCCTCATATCACTCACAGTATTTGCCTTGCTCTATAAATGGTCCCTATAAATGCTTGCTAAGCTTGGTAATGCAGTTCCCAACAACTTAGTAGATATTGTTACTGTCCTTCTAATTGCTTGTTTCTCTGGTCTTTGTGGTTTTCAGGACAATATTTGCTTTCACATAATATTTATTTTTATTATTAGTTATAGTTAGAATAGGTTTGAGGTACTGAGGTAAATTTTGAAAGTGAGACTGACCGGCCCTCTCTCAGCATGAAGAACACTGAGCCTCTATATAGAGGCACAGCTAGGAGGAGGAGAAGATGACAGTTATGTTGGTTGTTATGAGGTCAAGCCCTCTGAGCAGCCACTATCAGTCCATCAGTGTGTAAACTGATTCTAATGGTAGCATGGACATGTACAGTACATGTCTGTCAAAAAGGAGGTAAAGCTGATGTATATTCTTAACTCTAGGGGTGATGAATAAAATGAACCTGTCAAAAAATGTGTATTTATTTTTCCTCTTGGGTTTTAGCAGCTGTTGTTATTAGCTATCATTTTATTTTATTATTGGTAACTGAGATTTCACACTAGTTTCTCTCTTTTTTTGTGGTTCGGTAACAAGGAATGTTTTAACGTTCGTTAAGCAACTTGTTTAACCTGATGGGTAAGTAGTTAGGGGACATATCACACACTCTATCATGCTTTTTGCTGCAAAGTCACGGTTTGACTCCAAGCTGGCTGGTTCTTTGCTGCCTGTCATTTCCCTGCTCTGCTAACTCACACTTTCTGTCTGTCACCAAAGGCAAAGTCATAGAAATATAATGGCAATAAAGGGATATGAACTGAGTAATATTGATTACTCATTTAAAAATTGCCCAGAATTATTCAGTTATTTATTACTGATTTAGTTATTTGTTGCATGACTCAGCTGTTTACCTTGAATGTAACCAAATTAGAATTTACCCATTTGGCCAAAGTAAAATACTTTCTAAAAACCTTGAATAAAACTGTTGCGTTTCATGATCTGTTGAGTTTTCCTCTTTCCTCTTGCATTGTTTGTCTTCGTTGCGTCACCATGCTCACCTCAGCCAGTCGAGTCAGATGACTATGCTCCCTGAGTCTGGAGGCTTGCTGTCGAAAAAAGACTTTTGATTTCTTTTTTTTCTTCCCACTGTAACAATGTGATTGAAGGGAATTGTTGGGCTTCCTTGTTAAAATCTTAAGACATCTACCTTACAATGCAAAATGCTTCAAGATTGCTGCTGTTATTGCTATTATAAATTGTAAAGTGGAGCTTTCCTTTGACAAAAGAGTCAGATGGAGTTGTTATAAGAAGTGTCGTCATACTAATGAAAGATGTTTCACTGACAAAAAAAAAATTACTCATCTCTGTCAAATTAAAAAAAAACACAAACACACAATCAACATTGAACAGTGTGCTTATCTAAACACAGTCACAGTCTCTTAAAATGCAGTATGAAGTCAACCTTTTATGCCAGCAAAATGCCCGCCAGCCAGAAACTGCTAAAGCAGACAATGGAGCTCTTCTTCACAGTAGATGTGATCAGAGTGCACAGAGGCAGGTAGAGTCAAATAAAATCAATACTCTTCACTGACTTCCTTCCAATAATGAACAATTGTGGACTCGGGAACAGGGAAACACTGCATAGAAATATGCAGAGAGTTCCCCGAGAGGACTGTTAGGCACATATTTCCTGATAGCATGACATCATCTGACCCTCTGTAAGTTTCACTCTACTATTGATCTGGGAGAAGATGTAGTACAGGAGGCTTTATTAGTCACATTGCTACAGATCAGTAACTTGTCTAACTGTTTTCTGACGATTAGTGTAAGGCTTGGTGGAACAGTGGGAGCAGACATGAAGGGCCCTTAAGCACTTCAGCTGTCCAGATTTCTTTATATGTCCCTTTCATGCACAGAAATAGGTTAGTGTGGCTTATTTACAGTGAAGTTTGGCCAAAACTGAAGAAAACTTGAGCTATGAGAAAGATGCAGAACTGGAGAGAAATGACAATTAATGGGAAAAGTCCAACTTACAGATAACTAGAAAAAGCTACTTTTGGCTGCTTCCTTATTCCCAAAGGTTTCACCAGAGGAGGTAGTTCTTCATGTTTGATTTAGCAGATTTTTACACCAGATGCTATTCCTGACACAACGCCACAGGGATTTGTGTCTCCGTCAGGGGTCAGACTGAGGATCTTTTCCACAACAGGAAATGCCAATTATTCATTTATTGGTGTTTTTTATTGGTATAAGTTGACATTTCCACGCATGTTAATATAACATGAACTTTTAAAATCATATATCTTCCAAACTTCCCCCTCCTTCGTGCCACATATGGCCAGAAAGACCAAGAGCCTAAAGGGCATGGACTGGTTTGCCAGTTTCTGGGTCCAAATCAGGGGAAAGCTCGGTTCTATCTAGAAGAGAGTTGACAAACATACAAATGATCAAGTACACATCATATAACTGCACTTGTTTTGTTAGACTGAGTTTGTGATCTCATGTTACGTTGGCAGCAATACAAACAACACAGCTACAATAAACTGGGTTTACCCAATTACCAAACAATCCAGTCTAACTGCTGGCAGTGTGTAAAAAGACATGGAAGTGATGGGGCCTCCTGGTGACAGTTGAAAACAAAAAAAACCCCCAAAAAACAAAAACCCACATTTCTGTTTACATCAGTTTAGCTCAGATGGAATAATTAAACAGTGTTAGGTTCCTGTGAATCAGCATCCCTGTGAGCCTGTCATGACCATCCGTTCTATTTAAGGAAACTGAAGTTTGAGGCCTCTGCTGTTCCTAGGACTGCACTCTTCTGGACAGAGACTCTGATGTTGTGCCTGGAATCTGCTGGGCCCACTCTTCCAGTTTTGGGGTTACAGCTCCTAACTCCTATTGCCACTGGGACCACTTTGGACTTTACCTTTCACATCTGCTCTGGGAAGATGAGATTTGTCAAAATATTTAAAAATGCCACATAATGAAAAATGTCTTAGACAATTAAACTAAAAAACAAACAAAAAAAACCTAAAGAATGTAATGTTTAGATTAAAATTCTCATTAGAATTAGATTAGATTAGGCTATTGCTTGTGTTTTAACACAGATCCTCTAACTGCACGTTAAACTGCAGAGCCTTTCATTATAATGCATATATGTGAGGTATACTGGTTGTTCAGCCAGTTTTTGCAGTTTTGTGTCCAGGATGAGTAATATTGTAGACGAACAGTACCGGTTGTGGCAGTCACACCTTTTCATCCCTGCGAGGTGGTGTTAAGCAGGTAGTTTAAGAGCCAAACTGGTTTAATTTAGTGTTTAAGATGTTAACTGCATGGCTTTTAACACATGTCCCTGAGTACATTCCCCAAAGCTATGGACAGTGGTAGATTGAAGTTTGACACTAAGAAACAAATATTAAATGTTTCTTTATTGTTATGATGGTTTGTCTTTGCTATTGTCAAAGAAAGGTTGACATCAGAAAGTACAGAGTCAAAGCAGCAGTTCATCCAAATTATAGGAACTAATAGCTGTAATAAATAATTTGATTGTTGCTATGACTAAATTTTTCATATTCAGTGGGATGCTTCACTGACTTTGCCTTGAGATAATGTTTACTTATAGCATTATAGAAAATAATATTTGGCTTCCACACCTTACCTGCGTTTATATATTTTTCCCCCAGGAATGTGTATTTGAGCAGCTTGAGGTAAAGCAGAGCGTCTTCCATGACATGGAGCACATTGTGGGAAAAGATGTCATCCTGAGCAGCTCCACGTCCTGCCTAGTGCCCAGCAAAGTCTTCTCTAAAGTCCAGAATAGGAGTCGCTGCCTCGTCTCGCATCCGGTTAGTACTTCGTATACACAGGCATTGAGCAGATACTGTAGTGTAAACTGACCACAGTGTGTTAACCTGCAAACTGGGTAAGCCAGCCCATAATTCACCATCAGTCATGTACAGCCAGGTCTGAAAGTTTCTTGACAGTGATGTGGTTGTCATAATTTTCTGTCTATAGACAAACTCAGGGAGCTTGAATTGAAGCAATTAAAATGTGGTTAAGGTGTTGATTTTGACAAAAAAAATTGCATTAATCATTAAGAATTGCATACTTATTTTGTAATCCCTCCATTTTTACAGGCTAAAAGTAATTGAGTCTGTAAATCATGAGCCCATTCATTGCCACGTGACTTGTTTTATGATTATGTTATGACAAATTAAGGAGATAAAAGGAATAGAGTTGTTTCCAAGTGTTGAATGTGGTTGCTGTTCAGTGGTACTCTCAGTAAGCAGTCCAAAGACATGTCGATGCAAGTGAAGGAGGCCATCATTAAGCTAATAATCCCATTTCTCAGAGAAAAAGAAAAAGCTTTAGGAGTGGTGAAAAAAAACAATCTGGTACATTTTAAAGAAGAAGAAATCCTCTGGCCAGCTCTGTAAAACAAAAGGCCTGAAAGACCATGGAAAAAAACTCAAGGGGATGATGACAGAATTTTTTCCATGATTAAGAAAAAAACTTTCACACAACTGGCTAAGGCAAGAAAAAATCTCAAGGATGTAGGTGTATCATTATCAAAATCAACAGACGCTTTCATGAATGTAAATACAGCGGATTTACAGCACGAGATAATGAAAGACCACTGGTTACGCTCAAGAAGATCACTTTAGACTTTGCCTAATAGCCTCTAATGAAGCCAGACTAATTCTAGAAAAAGATTCTTTGAACCGATAAAACCAAGATTAACTAGTAGAAGAACGAAGGGAAGTGTATGAGGAAGGGAAGGCACAAATCATGATCCACACCATACCACATCATCTGGCAGGCATGGTGGAGACCTGTGAATACAAGCTACCGATTATTTCACAGTGGAAGAAGTTAAATTTCAATACAGCTAAACAGAGAGATCTAGTTCAGTTGGAATACCACACTGGCAGAGTCCAATTCACAGGGGATCAATCTGCATTTCTGATGAAACTGAAGAAACTTAATTACGGGTGGAGATGCAGCACAATGCAGGATTTTTCAGCAATAATCAACACTTAGAATGATTAACGTCAAATGTATATAAGGTCATTTTATAAATTCAGATTTAAAATGACACTAAATCACAACAACATTCACATCAATACACTTTATATTGTAAGGTAAAGACCCTTCATTAATACGGAGAAAACCCCAACAATAAGGTAACCCCCTATGAGCAAGCACCTGGCGACAGTGGGAAGGAAAAACACCCTTTCAACAGAAAAAAACCTCATGCAGAACCAGGCTCAGGGAGGAAGACAGGATAAAAGACACACTATAGAAGAACGCCAAGTGAGCTGACAGCCATGAACTACATGAACTACACAGGATCAAGTGTGTGTTGGCTGTCTGATAAATAGATTACCTTCACAGCAGTCAGGGTCGTGACAGAAAAGAGGGAGGAGTTTGCCAAGGAGGTTCAATTACCGAAGAGAAGCAGTGTTTAAAAAAACCCAAAAACATTAATTTTAATTCATCATTCCGCATTTAATTTTATTGACCGGAAACTTATGAGAGTTTGAGACTGAGAAAAAACACTTCTGAGCTGGGAAATGGAGGGATTTTATTTTGAAAAATGCATGTAATTCCTAAACGGTTTGTAAAGTATTTTTATTAGCCTTCTGACATCTGACCCGCGATTGGTGACAAGGCTAACTCTGATCCTATGTTTGGGAGAAAAACAAGAAGAACTTCCTTGTGGGAAAAAAGTAAATAGTTTTTTATGTGTGTCAGTTAAAATTATTTAGTTTGTTTCCTGATTGACAAGAGAACAATTTGGAGAACAATTAAAAAAAAAAAAAAACAGATACTCTCACAACATAGGGTTGGGATTAGGATAATTACCAGTGATGAGTTACATCTCACACGGTTGAAATCCCTTCACCTAAAGCTGAAAGTCTAGACTTCGGTCACACCTCGTTGTGCTCCCATGCTGAGGCAAATTTCCATTGAAGTACTAATGGATCTGGTTCAATCAATCAATCAATCAATTTTAAATAAATACATCACAACAAATTTTGCTTACATTAAAATATGAATAGCCAAACACATTAATGGATCAGAACAATCAACTGAGCACTTCTGTTTATACAACATATACATTTAGTTTATCCATGCAGAGCGTTTCTATTTAGACTTGACCGTACTCCACCACATACTAGTGATATCTGTTTACAAACACATTGAATGCTTTTGTTATGACTGGTTTGTGATATGAGCATATGCCAAATGTTTCTAAGAATGTTTTCAATTTTTAAAATTCTTTATAAATTTTTATACATTACTTTCTATATGCTACAATGCACACCACACTTATAAGAAGTTGTAAGGCTTTTTGTCAATTTTTGGCCAATAAATCAATAAGTTGACCTTGAAGAGCTTGGTGGATGAAAGCCACATTTTAATGAATTGTTAACCCCACTCTACACCCCTACAAAGTTTTCAGAATACATTCAAAACCTTTCAAGCTATCATACACACAGACAGAATGACACACACAAACGCTACCAAAAACATAACCTAACTGATGGAGGTAAACATGGTTCACCTGAACTCATGTGCCAGATGGACTTGTTTATAATTTTTATTTTCTAGCTGTTTCTCTCCCTGCGTTTCTTTTGCTTGCTCATGTGCTCTGGCGATGGTGTTTTGAGGATATCAGTAAATCAAGCGTGTATATCATGAGCTTTTCTAAATCATCAGTGGTGGAACTGTATCACTGTAACTGTAGGGACTGCCCTTTGGGAATACTGGTGTTAATTTGGTGTAGATGATCGCCTTCAGTGTATAAATAGCCTGTTATGATCATGGGGCAGTCTAAACAGTGTTCTTTTTGTCTCTAGATTGGAAAATATGAAAGCTGATCGTTTTAGGGTTACTTTGAGCCAAAAAAAAAAAGTAAAGGATTTAGAACATTTCTGCAAAGACGAGTGGTCCAAAATCCCTCCTGAGATGTGTGCAAACTGGGTGACCAACCACACGAAACCTTTTACCGCTCTCATGTTTTGCTTGGGGATCAAATTGTTATTTCACTCGATGACATTCAAATAAATTTACCATTTTTGTGTAAATTGAGCATTAAAAACATAGACCATAAAAATTAGAGATTATTTGGTTTGCTATAAGTGAGCAAACATGATGTGCCTGTCTTTAGACTAACCTCTGAATGCTACAGGTGTTGCTGTTGGAAAGCAGCAAGGTGGCTGCTTTTTAAATAACTTGTTATCATTGCAAAAAACATTTTGCTGTCCTTAATGCGTCTAATCATCATCATCATCATCATTTTAGGTTGTCAGTCTTAAAGCTGTAATGAGGGTAGCGTACACTGTAGTATGCTAACACAGTATGGAAGTGCTCTGTCATGCACTGAGATGACACTTTCACTGTTGGAGGACGATGATGAGGCAAAATCGACATTTGATAGTCCAGCTTTGTTTGTTAGTACTGCTTACCTGAGGAAGTGTTACTTAAGAACAGATCCTGCTCATGTGAAGTAAATATGTGTGTTTGTTTCGCTTTGCCCAGGTAAACCCACCGTACTATGTAAAACTGGTGGAGCTGGTACCTCACCCAGAGACAGCAGCAGCCGTTATGGACACCACCCATGCGCTGATGACCAAGGTACAAATCTTACGCAAAAGATTACGCATTCCCGGGCCCTGTTATGTCTGAACTTGTTGGACAGATTTGAAAAGAAATCAGAATAAGACACCAGTGGATAAAGAGCGAGAAGAAGCCAAACCCGACTTTCTGAGAATATGACTGACAGCTTATAAAACATGGCAAAAAGCTATGAAGAGGAGACCAACACTGCTGTCATGTATTAAGTGCTGATGATAAGCCTAGCTCCTAGCTTTCTTTTCACATTAGTTTGATGTTGTTCTGGACATTTTCAGCATTTGACAGTGTGTCACAGTCTTGAGTACAGCTGCTACACCACAAATCTTAACAAGCAATTTACAGTGAATGATTACGTACTGTATTCCAAGCAAGTCTCAACAAGCTCATTTTCTTAACATGACCAACCAGTGGCTTCCTGAAACTACTAAGCTTCATGAATGAAGCTCTATTATTCATAATTGTCCAGTAGGAGCTTTTTCTGAGCTTGGCTTGACTTAACTGATTTCTCCTGACGCAGGTTGGCCAGGCACCTGTCCTTCTGAAAAAAGAGATTGATGGCTTTGCCCTAAACAGAGTTCAAGCTGCCATTATTGCAGAGTCATGGAGGCTAGTCCAGGTTAGTGTTTGACTGTTTTCTGGGCATCTGGGTGGGGACTTGTGTCGAGGAGCCAGTTTTTCAAAGCGGTTGTTACCTGGCAAAAGTCTGCAGAATTTTATCTCCACGTGAATACCAACTTCATGCAAGGCTAGTCATGAATATGCTTTCAAAACATTTGTCTTCAAATGCAAGACAATGGTCATAAATATATGGCACTAACTCTGAATCTCAAACCAAAAAACCCCATTCCTTTACTGCTGCATTGGTAAAGTTGACTTCTAGGTCATAATGATGAGTGTTTTTTACTTGTTTTTACCTCTGGACAAGAGCGCCTCAGTCTCAGTCAGGTTTCATGTGGCTGATGATGGTTTTGTAATAGAGGCAGGAAAGAGGAAGCCCTTGTCAGCTCACCTCTTCTATTATGTCCACAGTCTCCCTCTAAAAAGGAGCACAATGAGACTAAATGAGCTTTAGCCTCTGATGACAGGCGCCATTACGTGATCACTCACTGAGGAAAAAGCTTGAATGATAATAAGAGCGATGGGGATGATGACAATCGCGGCTTATGGAATGTTAACTTGAGACGTACACAGTGTTACCTGAACTGAATTCCCATGAAGAGTTTGATGTTGGCTTCAAATATAGAACCACAGACATCAGAAACACCTCAAATGACCTCCTTCATTAAATAATGCAACACCAGATACTTCTACAGACATAGTTCTGAACTTTCACACATCTTCCACGATTGCCTGTGTTCCAAGTTTCTCGCTTTTGTCTTTTATGTCAGTGACTCTTGTTGTAGTAAAGGTGTCCTTATTAAAGGACTGAATCTGTAGCATTACTCATGTGCTTGGATTTATATAGTGCTTTTCCAGACTTACTCAAAGCAATTTAGACTGCAAGTTACTTTTTAACCATGCACCTATACAGCACTTAATTCTCTGTACTTCAACTACTTTTATCTACCTCACATTCATGGCCAAGTTAGACTCACCAGTCAACCTAACGTGTATGTCATTAGACTCAGAGTACCTGACAGAAGCCCACACAGCCACAGCGATGATGACAGTGGGGTGCTAACCACTGCACCACCATGCCACCCATGGCTGAAGTGACAAAATAAAACTACAGTTTCCAGGGTAGATGATTTAGGTTTAAAGGCCAGTTAGACTTATAGTTTCTTAGTGTGTGGGTCTTACATGAAAACAGTTTTCTAGTAAAGTAAAAGCAGCTGAAGTAGGCTAGCATTAGCTAGAAAAAGATGATGTCAGACAGTGTTTGAGCTGAGGAACTTAGAAAGATGCACAAGAGATACTGCATTAGTCATCTTGTGTTAGATCTATTAATGCGCTAAATGCAATTCAGGCTTGCACTCAAAGCGATACATGAATGGCACTACAACTGACTTCCTGAGATAGCTGTTGTGACATGTTAAGCCATCATCAGTGGAAACCAGTGGAAATTATCTGCTGCTCTGCACTGTTGCTCACAGACCTGTTCCTGAAAGGTGAGTGGGCAGCATTAGCATAGATTTAAAGCTACAAACCCATTAGAAGATAATACCAGGAGATATGACAGTACTTATTTAACTGATTGCAACTAAAATAAAAATGGGTTGCCATATAGCTGAAATGGGTAAAAGGAAACTAGATAAACACATTTTGCTTTGTAATAGCAAGGATTGCATGGATTATTAAAAAGTTGGCTCAGAAAGAGCAGAAATCCATTTTAAGTTACTTGTGTGACTTTGCACATGATTCAGATTTGTACACTTGAGAAAGAAGTCTCTATGACATTAATGAAGGAGAAATGCAATAGGAGAAATGTCTTCTTTAGTAAATTAGTAGGACTGGTCTATCTTGTGCATTTGTGCGCTCAAACAGCATCAGTTTATTGCACAGTTTACTGGTAATGTAGATTGACATTTTCAAATTCAAATTGTTGCTTCCATAGTAGAAGCAGCAGAATCACCAGAGTAGACTAATGATTTGGTGTTGTGGACCAGAGGAATGGGAATAAACAGTAACAACAGGCTGGCCCATTGCATACTTGGGGCAGCTGTTCCATCTCTATGGTTTGTGTATTCTTTTACAGCTAATTACAGCATTGGTGTAATTTTGCATTTGAGTAAGAAATGAAACAAAAGCACTTAAAGTTTATTACATCAGTCAGCATAACTGACGTGTATGTTCATATGTTTATACAAGTAATTTGTGCACATACACAAAAGGTAAGTGAAGGAATCTCAATTAAAATTTTACATCACGATCAAATAAATAATCAGATGACTGCTTGGTGAATTTGCCTTGTTTATAGAACAATTATCACTATGTTGAAATCACAGGTATAGCTAACCTCACAGAGCAGATTTTTAGATTCCATGTTTTGAACTTTTACATTGATTTGGCACTGAATTCGCCAGCAATTTATACTGTTGTTGTAAATGCAGGTTTATTTTAATACTAATTAGGTAAATGCCTAAAATGACAGCTCCTATATATTTAATCAATGAAAAACACTATGTTTATTTGTCATTTTTGAGGTTTTACATATTAGTTACTCTCAGGAAAAGGAGTAGGCTTCATGATTTGCCTCGCAACAGAGCTCCTTGTTTGTCACAGTTTTAGATTTTAAGAAGCTCTGAAGTGACTGGATTGTTTTTTTTGCTTCAACAGTAGATTTTTAGTTCAGCGACGATCCAAGAGGGCCTGCAGGCAGGTGAAAACCCTTGATTGTTCAGTCATTTTTGAGCCCAAGACAGCAACACTCCCTGCTGAGAATAACGTATCAGTTCTCAGAATAAAAACCTACACGTCATACTTCCATGAAATGCAACAGTCACTCTTGCGCCTCTGTGCCAGCTGTATTGCAACATCTGTACACGAAGCATGTGAAATTCATAATTTTATACAGAACTGTGGCAACTCAGACTTGTATCTAAATGATACTCTTTACCGTGTGCCCATCACCACCATGTGAGAGGTGAATTCCCCACCCCACACCCCAAGGGCACCCTTAGACCCTAGCTGACAAAAATGCCACATTGCTGTTAAAGGTGTCAAACTTTGCTTTCGAAGGAGCACCAAAATTTAATCACAAAGCAGCCTGTTCACAGTAACATTGTAATGAAATAAGATGCTTTCACACATCCAAAATGATCCTTGAATATCTAAATGACAACAAAGAATAGAGATAACATCCATCCATTCTCTCCTGCTTATTCAATTCAGGGCCGTGGAGGGACTGGAGCCTATGCCACAGAGATGAAAAATAAAGCAAAATGTAATGTCTGATGTACTGAAATATATAGAGGCTAAACATCTCTTAGCCAGTAAAGCATACATTTTAATATTTGTCAGCACAGAGTTGAAGTAAAAAGACCTTAAACATTAAAAATACAATTTACAAATCTTTAGAGCATGGTGCTGGATATTCTTGCTCAAGTTTTACAGAAAAACTCAGGCTTTTTGGTTACAAATAAAAAAGTAAATAAATAATTACAGAAAAAAAGGTTAAAATGATCAACGCAATCTGCAAGACAGATAGATGGGATTTATACCTGTATTTATTGCTGTTTTTTTCATAGCAGACTTAAATCACAGACATTTTTAATTGACTGTGCAGGGTGGTTCCAGTAATGGTTTAATGTGACAATTTAACAGACTAGCTCCAGCTCCTTTATGTCTTCTACAGCAATCAGTTTACTGTGTTTTTAAAATATATATATATTTTTTTATTTTTGTATTTATTTTTGTTCAAGAAAAAGATTTTGTCTCCACTGGAACTAGAGATGTGCTGTGAACATCTGCTTCAACTGAGAGCAGATGAACTGTATGAACTAGTTTCACCACAGTGTCTTGTTCCACTATGTGTCTAAAGTGACACTTTAGATTGAGTTTGGTGGGAATCTCAGACTATCCTAGATATCACTGAGTAAAAATCTTTGTACATTAGACTGCCAGTCTTTAATACCACTCAGCTTCTATAACTGACATCTTTGAGTTTGGATTTTTGGTGTGTCTTTCATCTATGTGGATACATACAACTGTGCTCCTATTCAAATGCACTTAATTAACTTATTAGCAGTAAGTGCGAGCACATCTATAAAAGCACAACGTTTTGGCAGTTTGCTGTTCTGGAGCATTCAGAAGTGTGTGAAAACAATGCCAAGGTGGAAAGGTATCAGAAATCTTAGAAAAGGGGGGTTATTAAGCCATTTCCATTTCTAAAGTGGAAAAAATTATTCACAAGTGGAAAACATTCAAGATAGTAGCCAGTCTTCTCAGCAGTGGACTTGCAATGCAATGCAATGCTTAGAGAAACTGCAAAAAACAGGGGATTTTACAGGCAGTTAGCAAGATAAATGTTGAAGTCAGGCGAGTTTATAAAAGTTGAATTTGAAAAAGACTGAAAAAATATGGCTTGTTTGGAAGGGTTGTCATGAGGTAGCTTCTTCTCTCTAAAAAGAACATGGCAGCACAGATTAGGTTTGCAAAATTACATTGGAACAAATCACAAGACTTATAGAACAATGGAGAGATGACACCAAAATGGAGATGTTTGGTCATAATGCACATCGTTACACACCAGCTGTCAAGCATAGTGGTGGATGGCTTATTTTGCAGTCACAGGACCTGGGCACCTTGCAGTGATTGAGTTGACCATGTGAGTCCATCTTTCCAACAGCCAAAGCTTGACTGATACTGGGTCGTGGAACAGGACAATGATCCCAAGCACAGCAGTAAATCAGCAACAGAATGGCTGAAAAAAAAAAGAATCAAGGTTTTGCAGTGACATAGTCAAAGTCCAGACCTCAACCTGTTTGGTGTTTGCTGAGACCTTAAGTTAGTTGTGCGTAAACCAATGTTCACAAACCTCAATGAACTGAAGCAAGTTTATAAAGAAGAGTGGACCAGTATTCCTTCACATTTATGTGAGAGACTGATAAAGTCATACAGCAAATTATTGCTTCAATTTATTGCTGCTAAAGGTGGTTTTACACAGGACTGCATAAAGTCCTATGAAAACTTTCTTTTTGTCACAACCATCTCTCTCTCTCTCATTATGTCTCTGGAAACTGGACACATCATAGGCACACTAATCAAGCAGTTCAGTGTTGCCTACCTTAAGTTCTATCAAAGTGGGTTATTTTCACCACTGTTGGTGCATAAATAAGTAGACTGTGGGACATTGCGTGGCTCTCTGAAAATAAATACTAAAAGTGTTTCCTGTATTTATTCAGGTTTGTTCCCAAGGCCATGATTTCCCTTCCACTGTAGAGATCACAATGTGTTCTTTAGTCTATTGTGTGTTTTCAGACCACTTGTAAAAGCAGCTCTTAAAGGATGGACTACTGCAGCGCCACAGTTGAATCAGCCAGTATTTTTTTTCTTTATTTTTCAATGGCCTGAAACTCAACTGCAAAAACATATAATGCTTTCAATGCAATTTAAGTGTCTTTAAAATGTCACTACTACATGAGAAACCTTTGCTTACCTGAAATAGTGAATCCATCTCTGTAATTGCTGCTGGCTTCACCAAAACGTTGTAATGCCATTATATGTTCCTTTACATCATGTAACAGAGAGGCATGCCATCCACAATATTGCTCAACATAAATAATGAGTTGTGACGTCTACAGTCGTTTGGGAGTGTTTATCACTCACCCGAGGCACTGTTATACTTAACTAAACAATGTGACATACAAGTCACCAAACACAAATGGTATTTGATGAGACAATTAATCAAGGTTCCTGCAGTACATGTACAATAGCAGGACAGAGCAGGTAATCACTTCCAACAAATTGACGCGTTCTAAGAAACTTAGAATTAAATAATTTAAAATACATGGGAGCGGGTGCCAGTTTGGGGAAGCTGTTTGGTGCACCGCTGTCTTGAATAATGTGGCCGAGATGGACGTCTGCGTTTCACCTAATTGCGTTTTTATGTATGTGGCTAGAGACCAATCCTATATGTAGTACGTCTTATAAGTTATCATTAATTTAAGGATCAGATATAGCTCTTTGAAACTATATATGACCATTTAACATTTGTATGACCCTGTAGCGTCATCTGTTAAATGAAAAAAAATAAAAAATGTTGCTTTTTCAAGCATGTGATGGATATTTTCCCACAAATGACAGTAACACAGCTAATCACCTCCAATTATAGTATTGTTTTTCTTTTATAACCATTCACTAAAATACACACTATCTTTACCAAGTTACACACACGCACAAAAAAAAGCTCAGTATGATGTTTCAAAGCAGGGTTTTCATCAGGGTGTTTTACTTAATGTGTAAAAATCTCTATTTACTCTATTCTTCCTCAATAAATCAAATTTGAACAAAAGTTCAGCATTGAGCATCAAAGCCTTTGGCCTGACAGTGGTCTTGTGATCTTTCTTACATAACAGGGACCTGCCCTCAACCCTTGCAAACACACACACATACACACACAAAGAGAGAGAGAGAAAGAGAAAAGAAGTCCTTGAGTCGAGGCCAGAGCTGGAAAGCAGAGTGGCTGAGAAAGCAGCTCGTAGCCCCCAGTGATTACAGTGGAGAGAAGACCCCACCCACCATCCCACTTTGCTCAGATAACAGGCTCGTTGTTGGACGCAGGACCCAAACAAAGACGACCCTGTCGCCTCTCCTCTTGCTCACCGTAGTCTCTGTATCTAGGCTTTGATTTCCTCCATGGTTGGCCAACAGGTATCTGTAAACCAAAGTTACCTGACCCATTCTCAGCCAGCTTCCCCTCTGTGCATAATCCCGAGGACACAGGATTGGCTGATTAAGGAAACGTTATATGGCTGGAGTGGTCTGATGGGATCAAAGGGAATTTGGGTTTTCCATAATAATAGGGAGTTAAAAAGTCACGACTTTGTTGAATTGCTAAATGTGTGTGTTCTTCTTATATCCTCAGACCTAACTGTCCCACAGTCTGTTACGTAACACCATGACCATGATGAACTCAGTAACAGAAAATACTTAACATTTGGCTCAGGGTTGACCTGTTGGATGTGTGAACTCTCATTACAGGTAAACAGATACAGACAGAGAAACAGTTTGATAAACAGCTTGACTCCAAATATGCTGTTCTGAGATCTAAGTTCATCAACAAATATATCCAGAATACAAAGGGTACAAATGAATGAATATTATCAATCAGTTCAGTAGAATTAATGTGACTGTTGTTTTTCTAACTTACTTCATCAGGATGGTGTTATCTCAGTAAAGGACATCGACCTGGTGATGTCAGAGGGACTAGGAATGCGTTACGCCTTCATTGGTCCCATGGAAACAATGCACCTCAATGCACCTAAAGGTAAATTTCCTGGTTTGTATTTTTTGCTCACATATAAAAACACAGATTTTAGTTATATTTTAACTCGGTTTAGGATACTTTGAGCATGAATTTTATATAGTTGAACCAAAGAGTTGATGCTGTGTTTGTTCTGTTCAATTCTCACAGTAGATTGTAAAAGCAGTCATTTTTACCAAGAAGTCTTTCTTCATAAGGGAAAAGGAGTTCATAAAATGTCCGTTTATGAAGAGGAAAGTATAATTTATCCAGCACAGTTGCAACTGTCCAGTGTCCAGTTTCAATTCCACCAATCAGAGTGAATCTACAACCCACGTATGTTGTGGAAAATTACTGAAACTAACCAAAGCACAGGCTTTGGAGCGTCAGTGAAAGCAGTAAATGAGCACAGAATGCCTTTGAATGAGAGTAATGAAAGTAATTCACCACTTACATGAAATTTTTAAAGAACGGACTGTGGCACAGTGTTACATATGTGTCGCTGCACAAAATACATGTACCGTATCACACTGTGGCATCTCTTTGTGTGTCAGATAGAGAGTGAAGCCTCAGCGAGACGGAGAATATCAGAGGAGAGTGTGAAACCCAGAGAGTAACCCTGACTGTTTACACACACACACACACAGAGTGCACTTTGGCTGAACAAAGCAGTCTTTTGATGGGTAGCGATGAATGCGCTCCCTCACACCAGTCATCCAAAACTCACAGAGCCCACCTCGCAGCCTTCAGACCGGGTGCCAGCTCTACCTGTAGTTACAGTACTGAACTTCTTTTTTTTCTATTCAGGAAGCATCAGATTCTCAAAAGAATGCTAAGACCTACCCCTGCTGTGTCTTCAAGTCCTTAAATCAGTCCCATCAGATACTGGAGCACTCAGGCTCCCTGTCTCTGTCTGTCTACTCTACCTAAATTTCCTTGCTTTTGTAAACCGTGTGTGTGTGTGCACACAGGAGAAGGCTGTTGTTCTTTAAAGGAATCATCCACTAAAACTAAAACCAATGCCTTCAGTCTTGAAGAATGGCTCATCAGTGCATATGATGTATTCAAATATTAATGCAATTTCACAGAAAAGAGCATTAGAATGACACCTTTTTAAAACACTAGTAAAAGGGCAGCTTGTCCAACAGTCAGCTGACCATGCACAAATTGTTGGATAAGTGTAAAAGTACAGCTAACAGTGCAAGAAACAATGTATTGTAACAAGATTATGAGCACAGGGAGGTACTGCAAAGAAGTGACTGATTGGGTGAAGACAAGTTGCAAACTGAATGATGTTATGTAGTTTGCTTCTTTGTCGAGGACTGCTGCTGTAATCTGATTGGAGTTACAGTGGTAACACTAGTATCCAGTCTTTTCTTCTACTGTACAAAAAACTGTTGTGTAACGGCACAGGGAATGGGTCTGTGACTTTCCTCTCATTCTTACACCATGCAGAAATCATGTTGCCATCCGTACCTATGTATACCAGACCCATGTTTAATAGGGTGATAGTGAGGCTTTACATAAAAAGAGATATAAGAAAAAAGTTCAACAATAACAGCTAAAGTTTATTTAGGAAAAGAAATAAAGCAAAGGGACTGAAATAACACTTAGATTTTCCTCTCACACAGAATGTTTGGTTGAAGGTAGATGATAGTTATCACACTGTCGTGCCACATTAACGTGTCCCACTAGGCATTATGTAGACAGTAAGCATTTTCTAGCTACCTCGCTGTCACATGTTGGATATAAACCAAAGAAGTATTGCAAATATAAACATTCACCATATGTTTTCTGGTTTTTTGGAATAAGGTTTGAAAATGTGTTGAAAGAACTATTTAAAACTGAGCCCCCCGATCCACCTTAATTAAAACCTGGTGTGAAGTAATGTAGGCACATCTCTTTTTTTCCCACCTTGCACCACACTTGCATGTCTCTGCTCCATAAGGTTTTAAAAATCTAGTCTTCACCTACTAGGCTTATCACAGGAATGTCAACAAACCATACCACTGGCCCTCTTTATGAAACATTAAGCCCAGTCATTGTCTTTGTTATGGGACCTGTGTTTCCTCTTTGATTGATCTTTTAGCTGTGAGATGTGCTCCTTTTTCTGTGTCCAATCTAGGACATAATACTATATATTTTATCCACAAACATTTGGTTGCAAGCTAAAGAACATTTAGAGAAAAGTGCCACACACAGCATTTTCAGTAACCCAGCAAGCTCATGACATGAACTATATTAGAAATAATGCCTGCTGCTGGTAGGAAAGAGTTTTAGGAAAGAGTAGCAGTTAAAATTGTACAAACTGTCAGTTTATAGAAAATTAAATCCAAGATCTCTTTAAACTATTATAGATAGTAGCATTATAAAGATTAATTATATGTTATTCAGAGGGCAGTGAATACTGCTTACCATTTCATATATACATGGTTTGATTTTCATACTGCATAACCTCTTGGCCTCAGGCATTAGTCACATCCCACATTTTGGTTTATTGTATTGACAATATTTTATTACTGATTCTAATCCTACAGTTAGATATAGGGGTCTTTATCATATAGCTCCCCCCCATTTTAATACTTCTGTGACTAGTAATGTATAGGTGAAGTAAAGTACAAAATCGGACACTGCAAAACATCCCTTACAAAACCTGCAAACCTTTCTGTTTCTCTGTCCAGAACTTTCATCATAACACTGAGTAGCTACGAAACTTTTTCTATTGCACTGACTGCTTTGTTTCATAGAGTTTTTCAGGCTTTAAGCACAGAAACTCCACCCACCCGGTATGCAAACCTTCTGTTTCCAAGCGGTAGCCAGTCAGAAGAAAGTTAGCTTAAAGGGAGGGGGAAAGGAGCTTAAATAGCTTGTTTCTCACATTGGCTGAACCTAGGGCTACACCAAGGCCTAGTAAAATAGCATTATTTTGAACTGTGAATCATGCAAAGCTGTTCTTAGTAGAGTCCAAGAATAAGATTGTGGAGCTGCAAGTGAGCATAATAGGTCCACTTTAAACAGCAACATGTAATAACCCTCAACAAGGGGCTGGTGTTGGCATATACACATGTATAGCATACTGGATACTACCCTAACCCTTATAAATACACTATTAAACTGAAGTTTGTAGTAGCTGGCTTCACAAACCTATTTATTTTAAACTTTCACAACAAGTCATCCAGTGATTAGCCAAAATGCGCGCTGCCTGCATCACAAATGAGTCACTATAGGTTAATAAATGAGAGAACAGTGTCAATGAACAGCACTAAAAGTTAAACTAACACAGAAAGTGTCAAAGCAGGATCTAACTGTTATTTATGAGACAGTTAATATTGAGAATGAGGAAACTCATTACTTAATATTAGTGGTTCTGAAGCACTGAGATACAACAAAATGCAGTAAAAGTCATTTCATAGCAGCCATACAAATGCACACAGAAATATAGAGGAGCTAGCATGTTACATTTCTCAAAATATCAAGCATGTGTCAAACTTTAAAACCAGCAGAAGGAAAGCATGTAGACAAAAACAAACTGTCAGTTGAATACTTTAGCCGCACCTATGCCCATCCAATTATAATCTAGAAATACATGTTTCTGTTTTTGTTTGCAATTACATCATTTTCACTTTCTGTGACATTGCTGTCTTTGAATCTTGTTAGTATTTTAAATAAAGATGATCTACATTCATTAGTTTAAATTTCAAAGCATCTTTCACTGTCAGGGAATCATGAAGAGGTGATAGCAGCTTTTTGGAGATTGGTGCTGATCAACATGGACTTTCCCATCACTGAACAGCTGTGTTCCCCCACAGGTTTGGAAGACTATATGAGCCGATATAGTGAAAATATAACAAGGGTCCTGTCTTCCTTTGGGCCTGTGCCTGACTTCTGTGGTGAAGGAGCCAAGAGCGTCATTAATGTAAGTGTGATGGTTACAGAGATGTGTTTACAGTGAAACTTTCTATCAATAAATACACTCACTTAAAACAACTTATGATGTATAAGTATAAACTACAGTGTTACGGGAATGACAGACCCGACCGCATATTTCACACTTGAACACTTTTTATTCCGGTTGCTGTTTCTCTCTAATACACGGCCGCAGCTTTTCAGCTGCGCCCTACACACCACAACAACCCCAACCTCAGGTCCCAGCATGTTTAGTACAGGGGAGGCATGATGAGCTGATGGAGCTGCGGTGTGTCAGCCTCCCCTGCAGCCACGCCACGTACCACGCGCCGCCACATTACCCCATCACCCGACCTAGGCCGGGGAGTCGTCTGGCCTAGCCTACTCCTCTCCCCCCACCCCCGCGAGCAGGAGAGGAAATCGATCACGACCATTGGCTCAGGCAGAGCAAGTCCCTCAGGCGACTCCCTCCCCTCCCCTGCAGCCGCGCCACAAACCACGCCACGCCACATACAGCCATAACCTAAAATCATGTACTTGAAAATGCCTCAAAGATACAGTGGGATGCAAAAGTTTGGGCAACCTTGTTAATATTCATTATTTTCCTGTATAAATCGTTGGTTGTTACGATAAAAAATGTCAGTTAAATATATCATATAGGAGACACACACAGTGATATTTGAGAAGTGAAATGAAGTTTATTGGATTTACAGAAAGTGTGCAATAATTGTTTAAACAAAATCAGGCAGGTGCATAAATTTGGGCACCACAAAAAAAGAAATGAAATCAATATTTAGTAGATCCGCCTTTTGCAGAAATTACAGCCTCTAAACGCTTCCTGTAGGTTCCAATGAGAGTCTGGATTGTGGTTGAAGGTATTTTGGACCATTC
>VVHJ01026183.1:0-12529 GCA_015107715.1 Tylochromis polylepis
GAAGTGTGTGTGTGTGTGTGTGTGTGTGTGTGTGTGTGTGTGTGTGTGTGTGTGTGTGTGTGTGTGTGTGTGTGTGTGTGTGTGTGTGTGAGAGAGAGAGAGAGAGAGTGTGTGACTGAATGAGTCTCTGTGCTTGAGACTAGTAGATTTCGTGTGAAAAGGCCGGCCCCAGCCATGCGACCATGACTTTCTCTGTGGATGATAGTGTGACCACTGTAGCTCTTCTCTGTTGATTCCTTACATTCTCTCAAACTCAAACTGCTGCTCAACATCAGCCAATGAAATCCACATGAAACTGCTCCATGTGACAGACTAATCTTGCTCTGATTGAGCAGTCAGTACTCTTGGCTCACCAACTCCTCATCCAATAAGAACACAGCAAATGAACCAGTGAAGTGCTGGATGGGTGTACAATCTTTTTTTTTGAAAGTTTTTCCAAGGTGTCTAAAAGGTGTAACGTGCTATGTGGCAGCTATGAGTACTGTGTCTTTATTCCAGGTGTGAAACAATGCTGACAAATCAAGATTTTATTATTTGGCTATTTAAAAAGAAGTGTAATGTATTTATGACACTATATAGACATAAGTAAAGCTGTTTTTTAAAGATTTGGTATCCTGTGTTCCTTGTTAAGTTATATCTGCCAGCATACTGTATTATAGGCTAAAAACAACACTGGACAGTGTATTGAAAATGGTCTTTATTGTAAGAATTAAACAGAAAATATCACTTTTCAGAACATCTACAAATACACAACAATCTTAGTTATAAAAGTCCAAAATAAGTTAGCAAAAAAAATAAAAAATAAAAATGGCAAATCCACTCTGTAGAAAAAGGGAACGTATTTACATCACTAGCATTCATAATCAGTTTAAATTAAGCAGATCTTGGTCAAAACTGCCATGGTACATATTGGCCCCATGAATAAACTCTTGTTTTTTAAGCATTAAAACTCACACACACAAAAAAAAGAAAGATTAGGGAAAGCTTTTGAAGAGAAAATCTTAAATTAAGTAAGGAGAGAAAACTGGATCTGTCATTTCTCTGTGGCTCTATAAATCTGGAGGCAAGCCTAACAGGGATCAAGTGTAGTAAATATGTGTTGGGTTCATGCAGCAAAGTCTTTGAATCTCCTGTGGCTTTGACAGACAGCTCTGGACCATTGCATAAGGTGGGAAATAAAGGGAATAAGGCCTCATTGTGAAAAGGAAAAGTCAGTTTGGCTAGCTGGCCTGTGGATCAACAGAGTTGCAATACTCGTCAAATGGAAACATTTTTTAATTTGGTATAAGACAAAATAATTAAATCAGTAGAAGCACAAAATAGACATAATTTAGGATTAAAGGTCACTTTGTTTTTTGTTTGAGGCTCGCTGTGCACCTACTGGCCCGCTGGTCTGAGGGTCTATTTGGGAATGTCCACAGGAAAGGCCACAGCTCCATCTGCTGCAGAGATGCTGTCCACAATGGAGGTCAAGGCCCGCATGTTCCCCCGCTCTGGAGAGTCTGCAGCACTCAGGAGTTCTGCAAAAAGACCCAATTAGACACTCAGTACCAGTGAAGGTGCTACCTAGACTACCTAGTCTAATGGGACTAAGTGAACTGTGCTTACCCTCGCTGCTGTAGCTCTGCGTGCACTGCTCTGGAGTGCTGCTCCACTCCGGGCTGCTGCAGCAGGTGCTGCCTGAACTGGGCTCGCTTGACGACGACACCTGTTGCCATGGAAATGCACACACACAAGTTGCTGTCAGTCACTCTCTTATGATACAGCACGCCATACCACCCCACACAGAAATGCAACACACACTAAAGTGCAGTGTACTACCAAGAATGCACAAATAGTTAATGCATCCCGTGACCCCCCTCAAAGGCAAATGTACACAATGAACGAGACTTTCCACTACTATGACGCCTGTCACAGTAGTTCTTGTCAATTACTTCAAAAACACTAATGAGCTGCACTGGATCATGTTTTTAAAAACCTTTTAAAACAGAAAATGTTTGCTCATTATATGCCTGAATACATATGCTGACATATTTCCTTTCAAAATAACCTCAAAACCTATCCAGAATGAATAACCTTTCAGAGTGAATCAGTTAATCAAATTTACACATTTTTGATTTGACGTTTTAACCCAATTATTGTTTAATGTAGTATTTATCTTGCTCTTTACTGTACTTCTCATTTTTCTCCCATATCTTCTGCAGCTTTCCAAACTAGTGCTGTTTCCAACTCTGTTTCCCTCTTGGCTGTTTTCTCTGTTATTATGAATTTCTCCCTTCCCTCATCCTGTCTCTGTCCTACTTACTCTGGGTTGGGTTGGGCTGGGCCGATAGAGCAAACCCTGCTGTCCTGTCTCAGTGTCCTGCTGGTTGAGAGAGGACACCAGGGCTTGGAGCCTTTCAATATACTGGATGGCACTCCGCAAGATCTCAACCTTGGGCAGCCTCTGGTTGGGGTTCATCAGCGTGCTCCTCTTTAAAGCATCAAAGGCCTCGTTCACCTTCTTTAGGCGTCTCTTCTCCCTCAGTGTGGCTGCTCGCCGGCGGTCCATGGTCACTGTCTTCCTTTTACACAGCTTACAGGCCCAGGGAAGACACTGACCTGGGCAGTGGGGCTCGGAGTGAGGCGACATGCTGGATGGAGAGGCTTTGTCCTCGGTACCTGTCACTCCAACGCCGACACCCCCAGACAGGTTCCCACACAAGCCCATCATGGAGTTCCTGTCCTGGTAGCCAGCTTGGTCATACGCCCCGGGCAGGCGAGAGGGGAAGTAGCTGTCCCCGCCTTCATAGAAGCGCTGGTCAGGGAAGAAATAAGGGTTGGTCTCAAAAAGCTCCATACTGGACTGTTGTGGTCTGGATATGAGGGAACAAAGATCCCAGTTTCCCTAGGAACTAGTCTTCAATATGTACTCTTCTGTCCCTTGTCTGGAGTTTGCGTTGGAGTGTATGTGTGTGCGCCTATCTTCTTCCTGGCCTGAGTTTGTGATGAGTGGAAGACGTGTGGAGAGCAACTGGTGTGGAGCAACTGTAGGCTGGCATTTAAACCCCTCTGCCTTCAGCTGGATCAGAGGGTTAAATTTAGCACGAGCCCCCAGAAACCTGACACGACGTTTAGCTGTTGCTGCACATCTACACATCACATCTCCGTTTGGCCCTGCTCTCTAGGGCTTTAAGGCCCATTTGTACGCGTGCGTGTGCGTGCTCTTCTGTGGGTTTGTGCGCTCATGTATTTCTTAAGAGGCCAGGATATGATCAGGTTGAAACGGGACAGATAGCCTCAGATCAAAGGTGTCCATCTTAGTAAGTTAATCCCAGACTTGCGTCGCCTTCCATAACACCGTACATGAAGAGTTCCATCATTAAGTGGGTTGGCAGAAGGGACATTCTGAAAACAGCTGTCACTTCTACTAGGAGCCAGTGATATACAGAGACAATAAGTTGTTTGACTTCAGGTTTTTGATGGAAAGTAAATGAGGCAAGAGACTGTTGTTTACTCTGGACTGTTGTGAAGCACTGTCATATTCATAATGCGATCAACTTAGTCAATACCAAAAAAAACTTAGGTGACATTGTTCCTCTGGTTTATGTAACTGCATTCATTTCTACTGACTTGCATTCTGAGATGATTGCACTATGTACTGCAAGTGACCTTCTGAGCTATACTAGCCTCAGAACCAGGCAGGTCTGTGCAGGAACCAACAGCAGAGTGAGCTGCTAGGCTGACACTGGCTCACATTACTCCTAGAATTTAAGGGACAGTAATGAGTCAGCCACACAGAGGGAATGGCCTTGGTTGTCCTGACCTCTTCCAGCAAGTCATAGCATTAGCCTAGCCACTGGGTGTTAATCCTTCCAGGACATGTCTCACCTCGTAGCTCATCAGCTAATTCTGACTAGCTTCCGCTAACATTGCAGTACAGCCAAAACACACACTTCTGTCAGCAGAGAAGTGGCCTGGAGTGACAGGCATATCATGAGGAGTGTTACATGAGTCTGTACTCTATTTCTTTACAATAAGTTTATCACAGTAATACACTACCTCTCAGGAGATGTTTTGGAAGAGACAAATTGCTAGCAGTTTCCTAGTAGCCACAGTTCATTAAACTTAAGAGGGTTGCAAGGTCTGGTGAATACCACTGCCAATGAGGCTTTAAGTTATTCTCCAACCAACACGATACAGTAAAGAGTAAATACAAGTTCTTCAATACAAAAGTAAACAATACTATATCAGTGGCTACCATGAGTTTAATATTTAAAATAGAGAAAATTAAGAAGAAATAAGGACTTTATGGTGTCACGATAAGACATGAAAAGCTATGTCTTATACTTTTCCTGCTTATGAAATTAAAGGACACATTATTAAATCCTGTCTTATGTGAAAATTTTGAAAATTGGCCATACCAAGGAGCCTTTCCAGCTAGCTACCTAAAGCTGCTTTTAATATTTAAACTACACCAGTGCAGTATTAACAGTGAAATCTTCTTACATGTTATTTTGCAAGTTAACACTATTATGGAATTTAGTTAGCTTTTTTGGATTTTAAAATTATCTGTGAAGTTACCTGAAATTATGCGTAAACAACTAGCTAATATTAGAAAAAGAGAAGTGGCCATTCTTTTCCTGCATAAGACCTCAAGACACAGATACTCAGGTAGGGCTGTGGCAGCGAACGCTACCATCCAAATGTTGCAGCAGAAACTGAGACTCGGCAACAATTTTTGGTGAGCCCTTGCAAATTATAGCCTCAGTTGCTCTAGCCCATCAGCTTCAAGGTTTGATGAGATGCTCTTCTGCATAACTTGGTTGCAACAAGTAGTTATTTGAGTTTCTGTTGTGTTCCTATCAGCTCAAAGCAGTCTGTGTATTCTCCTCTGATGTCTGGTATCAACAAGGCCTTTTCACCCAGATGAAAATGTACATAAAAAAAATACATATTTTTATTTCTCAGATTAATTTTTTATTGTTGAGTTTCTGATGTTTTTCCACAAGCAGTGACAAGCTCACACAGATCACTCTTATTTCTGATGAGAGGAACTGAAGATGTTGCAGTTTCCTCATTATAATTGCCCCTTAAAGCCTTTATTTATTTATTTTTATTGTGGATCAGTGTTGCCTAAAAATAACAGCAGCTTGTTTAAAAGAACATATTTATAGGAATGCTTCATGGCAGATATTTTGACATTTTGTGTAAGAGAAAGCACAGGTGCAACCAATGATAGCTGATTTAAATTTAAGCGTTCCAGGGTTGTGCTGGTTCAAAGGGTTAATGACACACAATGGAACAGAGCCTCTTATTTCTTACTGTTTATTCTTTACCTGTATTTTACATCATTTGGAAGGTAACAACCATAAAGTTTCAATTAGACACAATCAAAACAAAAAAAACTCTTAAAAGTCAGTGAATTATCTAGAGAGAAGTTTCAGTCCTGGGTCCTTAGGTGCCAGGCAGAGGTTTGGCAGGCCCGTCTGGTGGGTTGTGGTCTCCTCCTGGGATTTGGGCTTCGGTTTGAGGCAGAGTGCACAGTCTTAGCTTGGCACGGGGCTGGGTTGGCTGTCAGGTTAGTCTGTGATGGATTGTCACTGATGGTGGACTGAGTACAAAGACGCCTGTGTTGGACTCAGGGGTACAGCAAGGAGGGGGTTTGCAGTGTGTCAGAATCACTCATAACCCTCTGTCATCTTAACCCATTGTCAGCAGAACTAGAGAAGTGTGTGTGTGTGTCCCTCAGTATTTGAAGTGAACACTTAAGATGCAGCACACCAGAGCAGTTTGTTTACCTGTGGTTTGTTAATACTGTACTTTATTTCCCATCTTAAATTGAGATAGGCCAAACCAGTGCAAAATAGGTTGGCGCTCATCAAATTATAAATTTGATTGGCCACATGTAAGAAATAATGCAAAAAAAAATTGTGACATTTGGATTTATTCTAAGCATCAGAGCTATTGATTAAATTAATTAATAAATATTAATAATATAGTAATAATAATGTATTTCTTGTCCAGAGTGTGTAAGAGTCCCCTTGTGTGCAGTGGGGGGGTTGCCCTGTCATTGGCAACACTGTTCCACTTCTCTTCAGTGACAAGCAACAGCACATTGTGGGACAGCTGAGCTCTGGGGGAGGAGGGAGGGATCAGCCCTCCTCACCCCAGGTTAGCCTCAAGATTTCCAGTGACCTGGAGAGCTGTCATCTGACCGCAGTCGGGAAATCTCAGATATGTAAGAGGAGAATAACATAACAACAGCGAGGAACTGTTTATTAGAGGTGGCTAAACCAGGTCTTCCATCCAGTGAGATACATTACAATATAAGATGCACAACAGGATACGCAAGTTTTAAACAAATAAAATACATGCTTTTGTTTCTACTTTATTTGGAGGTTCCCATAATAATTCCCATAATTTTATTTCTATTCTAACAGCTTTATGTGTTTTAGTGTCCAGCATGAGCGCTAACTTATTATTTTTGACTAGCAGAGAATTGGATGGAAATAAAAGCATTCAATTTTTTACTTTTGCTTGAAATTTTGCCTTTTTGGGCTTCTTTGTTACCTGCCAGGCTATGACCCATCTTGCTACTGGAGAGATCTTTTTTTTGTGATCAAGCACTCCTGGGCAGTGTAACAATGATCTTCAATTTTTCTCTATTTACGCTATCTGTCTGTTGGTGTAGAAAGTGTAGCAATAGTTCTGTAACCTTTTCCAGCCTGGTGAGTTTCAATAAGCTTTTTTCAAAAGGACCTTAGAAATCTCAGATGTGCATGGCAAGATACAGTCCCTCAAACATGAACGATGGATTCTTTTTTTCTTTAAATAAAAAGGACTGAAGACACGACTTTTTTTTTCTTTAAATTAACTTCTAATCCTCAGTATGTTCATGGACTTTCTGGAGTATTTTTCTCATTCTATAAATGACAGTTATGTTCAAGCAGAACATAACTGTCATTCTATAAATGACAGTTATGTTCTGCTTGAATAACTCAGTCCTGTGTTTTATACTTTTAGGATTTGTGTAAAAAATCTGATGAAAAATCTGGTGACATGCTCAGATCATGTCTAAATATTTATTTAGATCATTCAGAACGAGTCACAAACTGTAACATTTTAAAGGAAAAAGACACAGGAAATTATTAATTATTGTTTTACACATACAAAAAAAAAGTCTCATTCCTGGCCTTGCGCTGAGTGTTTCTTTACTCCTGGAAAGCAATATTCTGTCTGAAATCCAGACCCATGCAGCATTATTATGTACTAGTTTCATGCCTTTGGGAGAGGGCATTGTCACCATAGTGACAGCAACACATGTCCAAGTCTGTCGTCTCAGTGACTGTCGCCATGAAAACTGCACATCCATTCCTAAACTCTTTGATATCAGAGCTTCTCTTCCAGATTATGATGAGGTTATATTTACTATAGAACATTAATATTGTATAGGATCGTAATATGGAAATGTGACAAAGCAGCCCACTCCTCCTCGACAATCATCAGTGCATAAAACACAGTGAGAGCAAATTAACATATTCACGGTCAGATCTGATTACTGCCCTGCTGTGTCCCAATATTTCTGTTGAGTAATGACCCTTACATAAGCGATACAGTTTGACGACCCCCCCAAAGGTGATGTGACACTACTATGCCCTGGCTAATCATCAGGAGAATACTCCCATTCATTTATACTCAGAATGAAGTGCCCCACCTGTGTTTGCACAGGGCTCTGGAGGCCTGGAGAAAGCCTTCTAAGTCAGGGGAGAGGGGAACAGTAGTTCTGTAGCCCAGCCGTGCTGCTGGTCACTGGGGCTTTTATCGCAGAGTAATCCCCTACAACAAACAGAATGGCCGGCATGTGCATACGCAGCTGTCGCAGTCTTAGTGCAAGTGGTGTCATGTTAAATCACAGGAATGGACTGAGCCCCTGCACCATCCGCTGCCCTTCCCTTCGCTGGCATCCCACTCACTGAAAGGCTCCAGCACACAGAGACAAATACACATACATGCTCATGCCTATGTGAATAACCCACTTCCCACTAACATACTTTGCAGCACATGGCAGCCCAAAAGTTATTCCCTGTAAATAACTTGTGCTCCACAGCTACAAACAACCAGATTATTTCAGTGGCATATATTCAGAGGACTTGGGATAATCAAAGCAGGTATCACAGGCAGGAAAACAAAGTAACGTCTACACCCTGACACTTTCCAAGTAAAAGCACCATTAGCATAGTTCCTCTGGGAAATAATGAATTCTGTCTGAAGCCAGGAATGTATATAGTATATACTGTTGAGGATGGCTATGTTTTAAACTTTTTCCAGCTTTTCAGTCCAGCTCTGTTATCTTACTCTGCTACATTTCAATCATTCCCCTCGCTCCCCATCTATATCCTTATTTTTAATCTACACTATCTTCAGGCCTTCTTCCGTATTCCTGTCTTTGTTTTTCTCTGGCTCGAGTGACCTTCTCCCATGTCAGCAGAGGGACAAATTTAGCGGCCTAGTTTCTGGAGCGACCAAATAGTCGGACACAACAGAGGGAATGTGTGTATTTGTGTGTGTGTGTTTGTATATCTGCATGGAAATTAGAAAGGAAAGAAAGGTCCTGGCCACACAGATACAGTTATAGATATCCAGACATGCAACCAGAAGAAAGCACCGGCCGACTATCCTCGGGGTATGAGACAAAGGAAACCAGAGGAAGGTATCACAAAAATCTATATCTTAAAATGAGTTTTGCATTCATGACATCAACAAATAAACCGATTAAAGGCAGTGAGCACAATAAAACAATAAAAATAGGCATAAGAATGGAAGCAATAACTATTTTCCCTTCAGGAATTATTGCATACGCCACCAAGGATAAAGAAAGAATGTGTTAAGTTATTCTGGGATGTTGAGATGGGAGCGCTGTCGCCATGGAAACATGCAGATCCGTCACCACTCCCTGGGTCTTGTCATTCTAGAGCTGCCAAGCTCCGGGCGCCATGTCACCAGGGGTGTTATGCCATTCTTCGTCTCTACGCTCGGTGACGCACCAGATGCCACATACAAAGCAGCAGGCCTAGATCGTTCTTGAATTAGCTACAGAGTGAGGGGAAGCATTTCACAAAACATCAACACCTACCTACCAGCTCGCATGTGAGGTCTTCAGTGGTAAACCACTGACAAATAAATTCTTTAAATAAAGCACTTGAGTGGAAAAAAAAAATTTTTTAAAAAGTCCACGAGTATTGTTGTCTTTCTTTCTTTTTTTTTCTTTTTTTTACCCCACTACAGTTTGGAGCAGAGGTTGATAAGCTTTACTGTTCAAGAAGCCATTTATGAGTAACTAAAGGGATGAATCAGTGTTGGATCTGTATATATAAGACGAACGAGCAAGGAAGAAATTTTTAATTGTATCTTTAGACAGTTTTTCGTTAGCTGAATTTACAAAAATGCCAAAGAAAATAGCTTGACAGGCATCAAATAGCATTTTTGCACCAATGAGGTGATATCTCAGTATAGTGTGCAGTGTGTCCTTAAAACGTTTAAGGAAAATGGACAAGTGGGTGGAGGACAAAAGAAGTGACATACCTAAAAACTATCTACAGCAGTATCTGAATGTTCTTAAGAAACAGGAAAAATTATAGCAAAGACCTGACACAGGATCTGAGAGACATACTTGGCTCTTCAGTTGATCCATCTACTGTGGATGGCTGCCAAGAAGCCATTCTTAATGAAGGGAAACAGGGAGAAAAGACTGAGGTATGCCAAATTACACAATTCCTGGACAGTCATGGATTGGCCTCCCCAGAGCCTGGACCTCAACATTATTGAGGCAGTGTGGGATCATCTTGACAGAGAACAGAACAAAAGGCAGCCAACATCCAAAAAAGAGCTTTGAATGCTCTCCAAGAAGCCTGGAGAACTATTCCTGAAGACCGCTTTGAGAAATGACAAGAGATCTTCCTCAAGAGAGTTCAGAGTGTGTTGCAGAATCAAGGTGGTCATACCAAATATTGATTTTCAAGCTCATTAGAATGCTACAAACTGTTTTTGCTTTATATATGTTTCAATATACTGCTGCACATATTTTCCATTTTCCTAACAAAATATAAAGCCTAATATAAAGACTTTTCCTAAGTACTGTACATCCATGTATACCACTGCTACCGAGATTCAGAAATATTCAGAGGATAAGGTACCAGAAGATAGTCGTACGCCAGCTTTGTGTTAAAATGGTTTTACACCAATTATGTGGATTTTTTTTTTTTTTTTAAAGAAACATAGCCACTAGTCTATCCAATAATAATCTAGTGGGGTTTTTTTTTAATCAAAGTCACATGGAGTAACTGCGAAGTTGTAGGTTTGAGACTTTGAGTTTAGAGGAATGTTGTAGTCTTTAATTTAAACTATGAACAGTTTTATTTTGTAAATATTTTACATCAAAATATGAAGAGCCAGGAAAAAATGCCAAGCCAAGTACATCAAGCTAAAGGATCTGGCACTTAAATAGTCAACAAATACTAAGTGGAATTACTTTGATAATGGATCAATGAATGATGCTGAACATTACCAAGTTTGCCCGCTATAAGAATTAAAGGTTGCTTACATATACAGATAAATAATGTAATGATAAAGAATCTGAATGGTAACTTAGAATTTGAATAACAAGCTCTTGCATTATGACTGCATATGTGGGACTTCTGTGTTTGATGTCAGGTGGAGAACAGTTTAACAGGGGACTTTCCACAAACAGGAAATACATCCCAATGAGTAACTGGTAAATAACCCAGGTGTAAAGTAGCTGCAGTGTTTATACAGAAGTTGGACAGCAGTGGTGTTACAGCAGCATACACAGTAGAGGGCAGGGCGTATGCCCCAATTCTCAAGAACAGGACAAAAATAAGGCAAGCACGAGCAAGCAGGAGATGAACAGTGAGTAAGCAGATGAGAGTCGCAGGTGCTGGAGCCCAGTTGAGGAGGAGAGGACACATGACAGCTGGCCTGTCATACACAATGACTTATTCAACTAAAACACACACACACACACAGTTCACCAGTGGGTGCTGTACACCAACTGTCCCTCTGCTGAAGAAGTGAACAGAGCAGACAATTAATTCCCAACTCTTTCTCGCTTAACAAAACATGTTTATTCCACAACAGAGAAGAGAAAAAAAAACAATAACTGTACCATGTTTGAAAACATTATGGTCTTAATGTCATGAATTGCCACAATTGAGATGCGTTAATCACCCAGTATCACTGGTATTAAGTGTTTCATTTACATGAGGTCTGTATTTAATGGAAGTCTTTTTTTCCCCTTGATGTACAATGCTAATACTTGTTACAGTCTATAATTCATCTTTTATTGCATTTACATTACTAATACAGCTCTGACACCAGCTTGGAGCTGGATCTGATTACGAGGCATGCTCTATATATCCATTACATGTTATTACAGGGACTGTAGAGTTTCTGTAGGCAACAGTTACAAGACTGAAACCTCTCTCCACCTGCTGGCGGAAAGACCAAGCGCAAGTAAACATCAGCTCAAACACTTATTACACACTCTATATTAAGCAGAGCCAAAGTTAAATGCCTAAAAGTCACTGAATTATAAAGAACAATGTATTTATTCAAGACCGTTCACATACACTCACTTAAAAGAAATAGAATCTATGTGGTCCAGTGACACAATCTTCAAACAAAGCTGAACAATCCAAATAAAATCTATAACATACAAATTTCTGTGTAAAGTCATTACATGGCAGTGTAACGCTTAAAGTAACCCCTGTGCAGCCATTTTCACTGAGGGTACACCTCGTAACTCAGCCGGGTTCTTCTCTCCATTCTTTAGTAAATTACAAATGCAAATTAGACATTTTACTCTTTAACAAGTGCGCCATTTTCTGTTTGCTAGAAGTTGGTCACAAGTAAAACAGAATAAATAAATTAAATACAAAATATACATAAACTGTTCATTCAAAATAAGTTCCAGAAAAGGCATAGTACTCTCTCCAAATTATAATATTTAAACACGAACCAAGAACATTATGACATAACTTACTGCAGGCATAGCTGTCATCAGAGGTTTGACAATTGTACAAACTGAACACATTAACATCAAATTACCAAGATAACAATTACAGTTAATACTTCAGCTGTGCATTACTGTCTACGTTTACATTTCTGGCTGCGAGAAACTAGACTCGAGTCCCCTTTGTATTTCACGATACAGTCACATGTGCTGAGAGGACACTGATTTTAGGAGGAAACTTTCATAAGCCCGAAACGTCTAAAACACAGATTTATAGACTGCGTTTCTTCCTTCACCTGCTTTAAAACTTAAATTTTAGAGCCACGTTATGTAAAGAGATGCAGGAGGGCCTAAAACAAAACGACAAATAAAATAACAACTTAAAGAGACCTGTACTTGCTTACCTGCACTGATTATTCTGTTCCGTTTTTGTCCAGATGGACAAAGTAAATTTATGGGGAAGAAAGCACATCTTTAACAACAACAGAGAAAGAAAAAAAAAAAAAAAGAAATATAAAA